>VKOC01020950.1:0-60373 GCA_009364415.1 Spea multiplicata | reverse complement strand
TATAAACTGAGGCAAACATTGACAGGGGTACAGCATAACTGTTATTATTTACTGAGACACACATTGACGGGGGTACAGCATAACACCTATCACTATATACTGAGGTAAACATTGACGGTGGTGCAGTGTAATCCCTATCGCTATACATTGAGCCAGACATTGACAATAATGCAGCATAGCCCCTATCACTATATACTAAGCCAAACATTGATGTGGTATAGGCCTACCACTTCAGTGTCTGACTAAGTATATTGTAAGGATGCATGGAAATGAAAATTCTGGACCGGAAATTCAACATTCACTTGGCCGAAACTGAAAATGACTCCCCACCTTTAATAAAAAATAATAAAATCCCACACTTTTATTAACACACCAAAATTGCTAACAGCAATCACACTCCTATCATGCCCAGGTTCTAGCATGTACATGCTGGAACCTGGGCATTATAGAAGTGAGATTACAGCCTCCCTATGCCATGCTCTCATTCACAAACATTCATTCATTGTGACACTCTTGGAGCTCTTGCAATAACTTTTGTCTCATTCACGTTCATGGACACTTGCTGGAAGTAACAGATAAATTAGCAAAGTGGATTGCTCTCATTTTCCTCTTTCTTCTTTGTTTCCCCCTAAACAAAAGCAAAACTATCGCCATTCAAAATCTATAAATTACTTTTTACTGGTTTTGTACAGTATGCCAAAATATTTAGTTCTTTGTAATTAGTGTAAATGCACTGTATGGGGGTTTTTTTTCCAGAGGAAAAGAACTTGCAAATTGTATGTAATTAGCAATAACTAAGAACCAAGACACATTTCAATTTTGTATTCCTTTGGTAAGGAAAATATATATTGTTAAATACATATCTGTACTTGAGAACTTCCATTATAATTGTTATCTATTTGATGAGGATCAGAATCTAAGGATGTATGCATAATATATTATATCATTATAATTATTTTGTTTAATGCATCTTAATGTTTGTCCTCAAACCAAGTATTGCATCAGCCCTGGAACAATTTGTCAGAGAACCTTTTTTGTGTTTATGGGTGATTTTTTAGGCTACAGCTTTAACCTTGGGAAAGGCAAAAGTGGGTAAACAGCATTGTGAGGCGAGTGTCAACCTTATTGAGAAGTAGGCACTGAGACCTGAGACATCTGGACAGGAAGCAAAGTGAAGTGGTGTTAGGACAGCAAGATAAAAGTGAATCAAATTGTGCTTTATGAAAATAGTTCTTATTAAAAAATGATGTGTTTAATTTATTAAAACATTTAACTATTCCTGGCCAAACTAGAATTCAGGTACGCATCTACTGCTTATATCAGGTAAACTTCGGCTGTGTGCAGGAGACAGGAACAATAAATTGTGAGTTTGTAAGAGCAGTGCCCTAGTGTTATCAATATGTTATATATTTTTTTGTGTGTTATTGTTAATTTTATAGCAAGATAGGATGCTCCATAATTTGCCTCCTGTCTTTATTAAAATTAAGATTATATATATATGCACTATATATAACGCTATTATAATCTCTAATTTTCAGGAGGGTCTGAAGGATGAACAGACGGCAAGGGGGTCTGAAGGACGAGCAGACGACAAGGAGGTCTAAAGGACGAGTAGACGGCAAGGGGGTCTGTAGCACGGTACCAAGAGAAGTCAAATTTAGCGTCCATAGGTCAAAGTCCTGACGATCCAACTCATTTGCAGTACAAAGGGCAAACCAGGTTCAATGTAAAAGTCCAAGTCAAGGATCAAAACCTAGACAACCATAATCCATAGAATAGAAACAGTACCACAAACACAATGCTCTAGCACTGAGCTAGGAGTATACCCAGGTATTTATAGGTCCTTGATTGTCATAGCGAGCCAAAGGTGAGGCAGAGGCAGGCATATTTCGTAGAGAGACCAACAACCCAAAAGCCACCTGGTGGTGTGGTGGTTAGGAGTTCTAACCACCAGATTCAATGTTGTTGGTTTAAACCTTCATGGCTCCTGGCAGCTGTAACCACAGCAGTTTTCTGGAAAAAAAATGTCTAACATACCCACTTTCTATACACACAACCATTCAATTTTTGTAGCTGTGCTAACATAATTGCAAAAGAGCTTTCTAATGATAACTTAGTCTATTTAACCTGAAACGTGTATTATACAACACAATATTCTCTTGAAACACAGGACTGATGTTGATAAAGGCTCTCTGTACACCTATGAGGATATTCCATTAAATACTCTACCATGGGAGCAGTTGACATTCTAACATTGTTATATATGTTGCAAATATTTAATTACTTTAAATTCAAACCACAATAAAAAGCATTTGTCAATTGTATCTATCCCTTTATAATGCATAACATTTCCCCTGCAGAATATACTTTTAATCAACAAAGGAAATGCTTTTCACCTTTCATTTGTTGGAATATTTAAGAAAATGTTTTGTGAAGGTAAAGACATTGAAACACATTAATTTACATGTCAGCCAACTATATTCAGATTTGTTTCTTCCCAAAAACATTTGCAACGTAGTAATTGCACCTTTCTGTCCTCCCACAAAACTGTTGGTAAATGTGTCATAAAGAGTTTCTTACATTCTAGAAGAAAAAAACATAGAACATTATGAAATTGGAATAGTGAGCCTTAATTTATTTTCACAATAGCTCCCAAATACTATATATAATTTACATAAGCTACTTATTTTTTTGTCTGCTGGTACCAATTTCTACGCTTCAAAACAGATGATTAATTACTTTAAATTAGCATTGCATGCTTGGGTAAACAAAATACAGCTACTGCTTTAAAATGTATAGCACATTTACCAACAGATCTAAGGCAAAATAGTAGCACCCTCTTTACCAATTAATCAGTTTTTGCACCAATTAGCGTAAAGTGCTATAATTTAAGTTACAGTTAAAAATCAATTCATATTCACCTAAGAGGGGAAAACTAAGCAATTAAGATAAAGTTGAACACAGATGAGATACAGATGTTATTGATTAGTCTGAATTGAATATGACAGACTACATTTCCATTAAAATTACTTATGGCTTAAAACAAAAGGAGAGGCATTTAGTTAAGAGCTCTCACTGCTTTCCCTGTCTCTAATAAATACTTATTGTTGATTTTTTCTATTTTTCCCACATCGTTTATATAAATCAGTATTGCGGTATAAGAGAGGAAGATATAATTGAACAAAACAGAATGTAGGAGAATATTCTTTTGTTAAGTGGTGTAATTTGATTGAATCCCTTATGTTGAATTCAAGTAAATAATTTGCTTTAAGTCTGGTCTGTCCTCACTGTATAAGAGATTTTTCATATTTACATGGGTTAGGTGTCCATGGACACAGGAACTCTGCTCAGTGGGGGGAATCACTTGAAACTGAGCAACTTCAAGCAACATTCAACACATTTTAATCGATATTGGAGCTAAAGGATGAGTTTTGGCTATTAAGTTAGGAACTTTTTAACCCTACTCACCCACGTTGAGTGTCCATATTATTGAGTTTCTCCACAGGTTCTGAAACTCCATGGAGCAATCAGTGAGTTTCTTACTGATGATTTCTGAGTAGCAGATGTATTATTTCAAATGATTAGTCATATGGAAATGTTTTTTTAGCACAAAATTATTTACAAATATTAATCTCAATTAGTACGTGATATTGTATATTTGTTTCTCTCATACCTTGCATTGACGTTTCTTAAGGTTCTTCAATATTTATGGCAAGATGGAATGTAGTCTTAAACTGCATAGGCAACACTTTCAAGGATGCCAGTCTGTAGGGAGCCTTACTTCAGCACCTTTAAGAAGAAAAACAGAAATCTTAAGCAGTTCCATCAGTACAGCAGCTCATTTATAATTACCTTATATACTAAAATACATCAACAACACAGCTGTGTTTTATACATGCAAACTGCTAGATAAACATTTTTCAAAGGCCAAATCACTAGGGGTTTAACATTCAGATTGTAAGGACTGTAATTTTGCAAGTATAGGATTAAATTAATTAATATATATTCACTTAATACTGAATTATGGAAACAAAATGTTCTACAGGTTATCCTTGAGGTGCATATTTGAAGACTCTTGATTAATTTTTTGGTTGCAGATCTAAAGAATATTTATGTAATGTTGATACAGAGTATGCAATTCATCGTTGGCTTTTCTGGCAACATAGTTGTTAAATTGTAGTACTGTCCCTGTCTCCTTTCTTTCCTTCTCCACTTTCTTTCCTATGAATCCCTTCCTGACATAATGCACTTAAGTGTTATTTCTGGAAAACTAAAGGCATGGTTTATTTAGTGGATGGTATTCACCTTTGTGTGCTTGTACACACACACATATTTTTTTCCACCTTCTTTATGACCTTGCAAGAACAATTTAAATGTATTGATTTCATATCTCAGTGAATTAGCCATTTCATAAATGTTCCAAAAAAGTGCTATTGATTAGTTGAAGCATGAATAAGATCAATAGCTTTACTTATGACACGTGGGCTCTATCAGAAGCAATAATAATCCCAACAGAACAAGTGATGGAGGCAGCAGTTTGTAGGTTATCTAGATACAGCAGGGGGATACGTAACAGCAGAGGGATGTCCAGAGAAAATAAAAATGTCCTGTTTTTACATTACGGTCTTTCTTCAGCACATTAAATCACTGGGTTTATTCACATGTCCCTAAAGAACGATGTGGATCCATAACATATTACTGCTCCCGTGGAAGTTTGCTACTGCAAATTATTGTTATCACTAAACCAAAATGTACCAGGTCATCCAAATAGGGTCACCCAGTGTTATGTAGGGGGAGACTTTTGCTTACTCACTGATGCACCATGCTCACTAATGTAATGCTGAAGAACATACATAGATTTCTAACAGGGAAGCAAGAAAAAGACACGGATGTCCTTCAACGGCAACCAGGTTTCTCAGACTGGCATGACCTACTGGAATTTGGCAATAGTTTTTTATAGCTTTTCTTTAGGAATTCAGCTTTAGATAATACAGACTCATGTCATAGGAAATGAGTGGGTAGATGGCAGGACAGAAGTATATATATTACAAAAGGGCATCTGTGGCCTGTTGCTTCAAATTATTTGGACTCAGATCTGACTATATGTGCTGGTGAAACTCAGCCAAATATGCATTTGTGATGTCAGGTGCTAATGTTGGATGAGAAGGCTTCGCTCACAATCAGTAATGGTAAAAATGGTAAATATTGTGAAAAACTAGGGGGGCGTGACCTGCCTGCTTCTAAGATGGACGCTTAGACCTTGTGCTCCGCGGCACCCGGTCCTAAATTCGCTTCAGTAAAGCTGCTACCGCTCGAAATGGGCAAAACTAACAAGCCCCATACTACCCCGAAGCCATCGGGGTCGAAACACAAGGGGTCTCTTACCTCGGTCCGATCCTTCTTTCCGGCAGCTTCGGATCAAGATTCCCGGGACTCCTGCAATAGGCCGCCATCTTCGGCAGCCAGCCAGGCCAGTGATGCACCTGAAGAAGGTACCCCGGACGAGGACCGTCTCTCCCCTATTCCAATGGCACGATCCTGGAGAGAGAAGCTTGACTCGTTACCCTCGAGGGAGGACATCGCTGTCATTATCGATAAAGCAACGCAGGGCATTCGCTCCAGCCTTACCGATATCCAGACGGACATCCGCCATATTGGGGGCCGCGTGGCGGCCTTGGAGGAAGACCAGCCGCGTATTTTCCACACTGTGGACTCCTTATCTTCTCACCTGCGGCAACAAGCGATGGTGATCCAGCAGCTGTCCAGGAAATTAGAGGACCTGGACAACAGAGGCCGGCGGAACAACATTAGGGTGAGAGGTTTGCCGGAATCGATCGAACACCCTGAGCTACCCTCCACCCTTCAAACCATTTTTAATTTGATCCTACGCAGACCTGAGGACACAGATATCCGCTTTGATAGGGCCCACAGAGCCCTGCGTCAAAAACCTTCGGGCACCATGCCCCCCAGGGATGTGGTTTGCTGCCTCCAGGACTATCCTGTGAAAGAGCTCATACTCCGGGCGTTTCGTAACCAGCCCACCTTCGCTTGGAATTCCTACAATATTACGGTTTACCAAGACTTATCACCTGCTACGCTTCAAACTCGCAGACAACTTCAGCCCATCACGAGAGCTTTGCGGGAGGCGAACATCCCCTACCAATGGGGCTTCCCCTTTGCCCTGATTGTGCGTAGGGGCAATGCTACCCACATCATCCGGCAACATGGAGATGTCCCCGGCTTCATCGACGCACTTGGCCTCCCTCCCTGTGATGTCCCGGATTGGGAATACTCTTTTCAAGCGCCTGCCGGTCTGTCGGATCCCACCAAAGCCTGGTCACCCAGACCGCAACGTAACAAACGCCCGAGACGCCTAGATGACCCCCGTTCGTGAGTCTCCTGTGACCAGTTTCGTCGACCAGATCATCCGTGCCGGGTCGAGTCTACCTTTTATCCTGTTTTCTCGCCCGCGATGGCTGTGCTATTGGCCACCCGGCTGTTTCTCGCCTGACCCATGTGGGACTCCGCTTCACCGCCACTCTGGATTTTTGGGCATTCTCCCTGCGGGACTGCTGTTGACTCGGGACTCTACCCCGTCTGACTTATTCTCCCCACCGTTGCGGTCGCGTCGCATGGGTTACGGTATTTTTCTTTAGGGCACGGTTGCGGGTTTATTTGATTTTTTAGGGTGGGGGGTTCTTTCTTTCCTATTTTTATTTTTCATCTTTTGTATTGTGTGTGATATTGGTTCTGCAGTTTTGTGAGGGGTCCGCTTGCCTCAGAGGGTGTGCTCTCCATTTCCGGGGATTGCTGCCTGCTGGCCAACTTACCCACCCTGCGTGGGGCTTATACACTTTTTCTGCTGCTGTAGCTCTCTAGGGATACAGGCCCCCGCTGTTTTTCCCCTAACAGCCTTCTATTGACACGTGTATTTTTTCTACACACACCTCACACACTTACACACTTTGCATCTTAGCCCGTTTCCCTTTTATGTATCAACGGATTCGGATTTCGGTTGTTTTGAGGACCAGCCGCGATCTATGGTTTTTGTGTCCTCTTTTGTGATTACTATAACACATTGGTTCTTTCACGCACACTCCCCAAGGGCCGGCCTGCCTCGACCCATCCTAGGGTCGTGGCGATGGTTCATGACCTACCGCTAGGTCCCATGGCTCAATATTTGATGCTTCGGCATCCAGGGTCTCCTGCTGTGCTCGTTGTGCACACTTTTGACTCTTGTTTTCGTTCTTGTTGTTTTTGGTTTCAGGAATTTTTTTCCTTTTTCTGTTTATTTTTGCACTGCTGTTGTGACGCTTGCTCCGCCTTGTCCCTCCAGATACCTTATCAATGACACCTGACCTCATTAAATTCACCTCTTTAAACGTCAGAGGTTTAAATATGCCCCAACAGCGATCTAAGCTGCTTTATGTTTTGCACACACTTAAGACGCATGTAGCATTCCTCCAGGAGACACATTACAAGTCATCGAGAGAATTTAAGCTACTTAACCATCACTACTCTCATAATTATTTTTCTAGCTCACCGGATTCTAAGACCAAGGGTGTTGCGATTCTACTACACAAGTCGCTCCCCTTCCGTTTGCTGGACGTCTGGAGGGACTCGGAGGGCAGAGCCATTTTTCTAAAGGGTTACCTAGGTAATCAAAAGGTCTCTTTTGGTAATGTGTATGCTCCCAACCGTGGTCAGTCCCTGTTCCTTTCCCGTATTCTGTCCCGCTTTGGGGACTTCCGAGAGGGCCTAGCCATATTCGGGGGTGACTTGAATATGACGTTGGATCCTTCTAAGGATTCTTCTTCCCAATTCTCCCACATCCCTTTTCGCCATATTAAAAGTGTTCGGAGGGCCCTTCACCTTAACCAGTTGGTGGATGTCTGGAGGTCGCAGCATCCAGACGGCAGGGATTATACCTTTTTCTCCTCCCCTCACAACCGTTATACCAGGATTGACATGTTGTTTATGTCCCATCCCCATCTGCTTCAATTGCATTCTTCTGAAATAGGCATACGCTCATTTAGTGACCATGCTCCAGTCCACTTCTCTTTGAGTCTGTCCCCTTCCAGAGGTAGGGTCTGGAATTGGAGGCTCAATGAAAATCTGCTTGACAACCCCGTCTCGTTATCTGACCTTTCTGACCGCCTTACGGATTACTTTTCTGACAACATTACTGACGAACTCCCTTTCCCCACGATATGGGAGGCCCATAAGGCCGTAATTAGAGGTCATCTCATTAAGTTAGGCTCCATGCAGAAAAAATCTAAATTGGCCAATTTATCATCGCTCATTGAGCAGATTCATCTCCTGGAACAGTCGCATAAAGCCTCGTTAGACCCGACGCTTCTCCCCCGACTGCATGCCCTACGGACACAACTGGCCTCCCTTCTGGATGGTGGGATACGACGTTCCTTTTTGTTGGCGAGGAAGTCCTTTTATGAGCTTGGCGATAGGCCAGGCAAGCTTCTGGCCAGGGCTCTGAGGTCCAAACGGGGCGCCTCGTTCATTCCAAAAATTAGACACCCTTCGGGCTCGTTGTTTCACGAGTCATCTGAGATTGCGGAATGTTTTCGTTCGTACTATCACTCCCTTTATAATCTGCCCTCTGGGTCCTCGGGGTGCTCACGATCTTTAGATTCCCTAAAGGCATATATAGAGAAACATTTGCCCAGGCGCCTGGATTTGGCCGCGCGAGAGGCTCTAGATGCCCCTGTGACGTGCGATGAGGTGAAGGCTGCTCTTAAGTTGGCTCCCAAGGGCAAAAGTCCAGGTCCGGACGGCTTCACCAGTGTCTACTATGACCGTTTCTTCCCGGTCTTAGGCACACACTTAACGACCCTCTTTAACTCCTTGGCTGAAGGCCTTACCCCGGACCCCCAAACCAATTTGGCTCACATTACGGTCATTCCCAAACCGGGTAGGGATGCTGACTGTTGTTCCAATTATCGCCCCATCTCCCTTATCAATACTGACCTCAAGCTTTTGGCGAAGGTTTTGGCCCTTCGCCTTCAAGCCTATATCCCCTCTTTAATACACAGGGACCAGGTGGGCTTCGTACCCGGAAGGGAGGCCAGGGACAACACCATCAGAGTCCTCAATCTACTGACCCATGCTAGGCGGCTCGGCGTGCCTTATGCGCTGATCTCTATGGATGCCGAAAAGGCGTTTGATAGAGTTTCTTGGCCATTTCTCTTTCAGGTCCTGGACTCTATTGGCCTGCCGGACCACTTTTTTAATCAAATTAGGGCTCTGTATGCTAACCCCCCTGCACGGGTTAAGGTGAATGGCATCCTCTCTGACAATTTTGTAATTCGGAATGGCACCCGTCAGGGCTGTCCCCTTTCCCCCCTTCTCTTCATCTTGATGATGGAGCCCTTTGCACAGGCCATTAGGATGAATAGTGATATCTGTGGAATTTCGGTCAATGGTCACACACACAAACTCGCGATTTACGCGGATGACATGCTTTGCATGGTCACCCGACCGCAGGTTTCCCTCACGCACATTATACACGAACTGGACATTTTTGCGACCCTTTCCAATTATAAAATTAATTTACACAAATCCGAGATCTTGGGGATTAACATTTCTGACTCGGTTAAAACGGATATAGTTCATTCTTTCCCCTTTCGGTGGGCTGCCTCTGCGATTAAGTATTTGGGAGTGTGGATCCCTTCGGATCTGTCCCGGCTCCAGCTTCTTAACTTTGATGCGTTGCTTTCCTCAGTACTTGCGGATCTCCGCAAATGGGCAGTCCCGCATATCTCATGGTTTGGCCGCATTGGGGTTCTCAAAATGAACATCCTCCCCAGGTTCTTATATTTAATACAGTGCCTGCCCATTTCCCTTCCTACATCGTACTTTCGGAAGTGTCATAAGATTTTTCGGAACTACATTTGGGCGGGGCGGAGTCCCAGGCTCTCCCTCTCCCATTTGACCAGGCCTAAGAATAGGGGGGGAATGGGGGTGCCCAATCTCGAATGGTATTGGATGGCGTCACACTTGCGTCGGCTTGTGGAATGGTCTCTGGAAGTGCCTAAGCTATGGGTTTCCCTGGAAAACTCTTTCTTTGTTCACCATATTACAGCCGCCCCGTGGTTACCATCTCGTTATTGGACGTTGACAGTCACCTCACACCCTACAATTCCTGCCACTTTGCGAGTTCTGAAGCGGGTGGCTACTCGGTGTCTCCTGACGTCCGCTCCGAGCCCTATGCTCCCCCTCACACATAACCCTGACCTTGACCTCTCCACACGCAGGGGCTTGCGGAGTTTGTTCCCCCCCCCGCATTCCGGCCCTGTCAGGATCCATCAGATCCTGAGGGGCGCTTCCTTTCGCCCGATTACTGATCTCCTGTGCCAGTCACCCCCCCCCTTTCAGCCTCTTTTTGTATACCACCAAGTCAAACACTATGCCGCCGCCATGCTGTCGGCTCCACTGATTGCGAGGGAGTTGCGTGCTCTTGAGAAACTGTGTGTTTTATCTGAGGATCCAGCCCACCTGCTATCTCACCTTTATGCGTTACTGGTGGATGAACAGTGCAAAACGAAACCTTTCTTCCTGAGTCTGTGGGAGAGGGATCTTGGGATCCCATTCTCTGAGGCTGACTGGGACAAAATGATACTACTTACCCATAAAGGCAGCATTTCGAGTAGGATTCAGGAATGCTCCTATAAATTTTTGTCCCGATGGTATAAGGTCCCCGTGGAAATACACCACTTCCTCCCCCTTGTCTCCCCCCTGTGCTGGAGGTGCGGCGTCGCTGACGGCTCATACCTACATTTGTGGTGGGACTGTAGGGAGATATGCCCTTTCTGGTCCACCGTGGTGAAGGTGATAAGGGAAGTGGCCGACCCCAATTTCGTAGCCTCCCCGGCAGCTCTCCTGCTCCACCACACACAATCCTCTTATGGTGTTTATAAGAGATCCTTACTTGCCCACCTGATCCAGGCGGCTCGAGCTGTCATCCCCCGTTTTTGGAAGTCCCCGAGACCTCCCCCCATTGATGCGTGGTTGTCTAGGGTTAATTTTATTTACCAAATGGAGGATTTAGTGGCATCTTCCAGGGGAAGGGAATATGGGAATGATATCACCTGGCTCCCCTGGACAACCTTTATTTCATCCGCCCGCCTCCTTGATTTATGCTACTGATCCCCTCTCGCTTGCCAACTCGGGTTCCTTTGAGGTACGGTTTCCCTCCCCCTGAATCTCTGCTGGACAGCCTACTGTCTTAAGGTCCTCTTCCCCTCCTCGCCTAAGGTTGGGCTCGGTCATGTTGTAAGTCGCGTCTCGTGATGACCGTTTCCTTTCCTGTACCACTCCGCAGCAGCGTGTGCTTTTGTCTTTTGTTTTCTTACTTTTCTATTTTGTTACTGTCTTTTTATTTTGTTTTGTTGTCTACGATGTGACTCCTCAGTTCTCGCTCCGTCTTCATTACGCTGGATTGCTGGTAATGCCACACTTGCCTCGGGTTACACTGACCCTGGCTCGCCGTCTATGCCTGATCCGTTCACCACGCTGTCGTTAGCTTTGTTGCTGTTACGACTTGTGGATCATAATTGCCCGTTGTCCTCATGTTCTGTACTTCATCGTGCATATTGTACTTGTTTCGTATGCTTTCTCTCTGTTTTGACAATGTGCATAACTAATAAACGGAGATTTGACAAAAAAAAAATATTGTGAAAAACTAATTAGAATCTATAGAACAAATCTGCAGAGCCTGGAGAAGCCAATAACATACTTTAACAGAACCTGATATAAAGTAACATAAGCCTTTTGGAACTTAGACACAGATATGACGATTTGCCTTGCTGTGGATAGTAGATAGTATAACAGAAGTTCGGGTTCCATAGTGTGTTTCATGTTGTTAATTAGTTTTTTTAAATATACTGTAAATGAATTTTGTCTTGTACTTATATCCATCCTAATTAAAATTTGTGGTAGAAGATGAAAGTGTGTCAAAACACAATTAATCAATGTATTCTTAGTATATAATTTCATAACCTCCAGTTAGAAGTACTAGGTTCTACTCCTTATTTGTTTACTATAGGGTAGGCAATATGGTGGATGAGATCCGGTCATCTATTACGTGTGACAACTATTCTTGTATAAACAGCCAAATACATCTACCTTGTTGCTGTCTATGTTCCATGACTTCAATATAAATGTTGTGACTGCAATAAAATGTGGTTTTGTTAAATTGTTTCTTTGCGTAGTTCAGTCATCGTGTAAACTACTCGACATAAACTCAGCCTATTCTTCATTTCCAAATAGGCAGCCATATTTCATTCATACTCCTGGGGCACTTAACAAGGAACTTGTAATTCTTTCTGTCACTCAATCCATGTTTCACGCACCCCAAGTCATAAATCTCTGTCACCTTTCCTTCTGGCACAGCTTGAGTTGTATATCTCTACTTTCTACAAAATGAGATTTTCCAACGCTTCTCGAAGGTGACCATTTTTATAGTTTTGAACATGATGACTCAACTTAGTGTAATATAAATGAAAAGTAAAGCCATGCCCAATATTTTATTATGGGTGTAACCATATTGGCCCAAGAGAAAATAGAGCCTTTAGTTGGAGTTTATTGGACCAACACAGGAAAAGATGTAAAGTTATATGTGTTAAAGACGTTCAATGGTCTATTATTTAATTTCTGTGTGTAGTCAAGCGTAATTTATTTTTCAGGGCAGTATAGTGAGTTTACTTTAGCTCATATAATCAGTTTTGTTAGTTTGGGTGATCTTGTAATGCTGACAGAGCAGCAGCACATATTACTTTTTCATTAGTAGCTTGAGATTCACAGAAGCCAGGGATACCTTACTTTGTACCAGGTCCTCCAGACCCTCGGTTCGCCGCCAGTACGTCGCCGGAGGCCACGCTATGCTACATCCCCAGATTTGTGTGGCACGTTTCGCAGGCGGTTAAGGCGTGCCAAGGTACCCAGGTTGATTCGTGTGGTAAGATATTTAGAAACCAGCTCATTTTATACCTTTGCAAAGCGCCATAGTATACAACACTACCTAGGATTTGTATGTTCTGTCCCAAAGGTATAAACAAAGAAGAACATTCATGGTCATGGCAGCTTTTTTTGAGGACAATTAAAGGAACAATACAAGATCACTCGATTGATGCTTATTCCATACAAACCCACCATTTTAAATGCTATAGACAATATTATAAAGATATTTCAAAAGATATTCTACAAACAAAACAATAGCTTTTCTGGAAATTTCTTTCTTTTCTTAATATGGTAAATGCACAACGAGTATGAAAAGAATTGTAGACGTTTACCTCAATACTTCTCTTTCGTCTGACCTCAGAATACGCACTGGAAAACGATATTAATGATAAAGCATTTACAGTCTCAATATACCATCTGATCCTTTTGCCTCACAGCACAGTTAGTTGCTATAAAGAGAATAGTTAAAAGTGATCTCTAAATGCAAATGCAAGTGAGACAAAAAGCATAGCTAAACATTGACAGTCAGAGACAGAGGCTGTGTAAGAAATTATGCAGCTAACCTACTCTGCTGCTCTGAGAATTCATTTCACTGCGTGACCGGAGGGACTTAAACTCTATCAGATGTGACAGCACCTATGTTAAGTGCATTGGTTGCTGGCTGATAAAGCAGAGGGGTGAGCAGGGATAGTTGTACTTCACTATGAAAAAGCAACCGGATTTGTGACCTTGAATGACAGGAGACCCTGAGGCTGCTGGGCATTCGTAGCACTTGTGTGCTGGGTATGTGCGAGCCGTGCTGCTGTGCTAGACTTCTGAACGAATGCAGAAAGTGCTCTGTTGCTTCTGCAGGACACCAGTGGTTTGGTGGAAGCTGTTACTGCCAGGGTTTTACAGCTGGAAGGGCGTCAGAGGAAAGACAGTGAAATCCATCTTTCGAGTTACAGGTTGCAATAATGCAATCATGCTTTGGGAATGAAAGTCAGGATCTATTGTACAGTGCTGAGAGAATGACTCCTACCAATTGTTTCAACACAATGAACAATCTCTCTAATTCTGCAGAGATCAGAGTTACAATTATCATCTAAATACCAATGGAGTTATATGTAGATCTCCACAGAAATAACCTCTAATCAGGGGAGAAGACGTCACCGGAAGCTCCATCATTTCAGCAGAAGTTAACATAGGGCTAAATGTTATTTATGCAAATAATCTTATATAGTAAAAAATGCATTGCTGAACTTTTTTTGTACACCAACGTAAATGTTACCATTTACATTTACATTGCCCCTTGACTTTTTGTATGTGCCCAAAGTATACTTGCACATGTCAGAGCCATCAAATTCAACTGCATATTGGTTTTATTAATTCAAACCGCAAAGGTTTTAATAGCTATGACTTGAGTAAGACTTTCACCATTCCGTATACACTTCCTCTCAAAGGAGGTTAATCCATCTGAGGATATAGAAGGTCACTGTTAAAAGTGACAAATTGCAGTGTACCAATAAATCTGAGATGAAAGGATAATTCCTGACAGTCCTCAATGGTACAGAAGTACAGCTAGACAGAATTGAATTCCAGGTTTAATTTTCCAGGCACTACAATGCAGTAACAATGTAACAAACACAAACTAGAAGGACAACTTATAATTGTATATATTATGTAAAGCTTCCATTCAATGCGAAACAAAGATCGCATTGTGCATTGTTGCATATTAACATTTTGTATCACTGCAGAGAGTGACTAATGCATGAACCTAAACTGCCGATTTTGGGACTCTGTCCTGCCTATCCCTACCTCTGTCCCGCTTTGCCAGGGCTGTAGGAAGGGTTAGGAGAGAAAGACACTGCATATAGGGGTATAAGGCAATTCTGGGGCCGAGTGGCAAGCCTGGGGGCACATGTGCATAACTGGGGGGGCAGGTTGGAAAAAAAGGAAATAAAAACAAAATATTTTTCTCAATCATAGCTTTTCAGATTTTGGGGAGTCGTCTTATAATCGAGCAAATGCGGTATTGGGAGGTATGCTGATGTACAGTCATTTGAAAAAGAGAGTACACCATCTTTGTACATATTACAACATGTCAGGATTTATTCACGAAAAATAGGCCAAAATGAAGAAGTAATGCGTGAAAAACGAAGTACACCCTTACTGCTTCCATAAGCCATTAGTCATGTAACAATGATTCCAAGCACACCAGAAAATCTACAACAGAACAGCTGAAAAAGAAAACAATCGAGGTGTTGCAATAGCCCAGTCAAAGTCCACACATCAACCTTGCTGAGGCAGGGCCTTAACCCCTTCACAACAGGTATGGGCAAAGCCTGTACACAGAAGCCTCACAAGGGAAAAATGACCAAACAGAGCAAAAACAGAGCTTAGGAAGTGATGAGCAATTGGTTCCCGAGTGTAATCAGTGTTGCTGACATGCTTCGATATCAAGGCATTCAGCAACACAACCCCCTACCTTGATCGCCTTCAGAATCCCCTATAGCTGTACCGGTACGTCCTGCCCTTCTTGCAGCGGCAGGGACACATCCCTGCCACTGCACGGGAGATCAGGCTTTCTGCTGCCCAATATGATATAACAGCTTCCGGCACGAAAGCCAAAAAACTCCTGAGGCATTTCAGCGACACTCTTTTAAAACGAGCATCCGCCACCATACAGTTCATGGTGGATGCTGATAGCCCTTGATGCCGATCTCGATTCCAGCAACACTGGTTAAGCGAAGAAAGTGATGGTAGATCACGTTCTAAGCTTGTTTAATGAAATGACATGTCAGGCACATCATTGCTAGTTTTTTGCGTGACCCGTCAATGGACGTTAAGGTATTAAAAAGAAGCCAGTTCTAAAATTAGCATTATACCGTCACAAAAATTAATGCATGGGAAGAGTTAAAATTATGGTATTTTAAATGCCCACCGGGTGTCTATTTTTTTAAAATAAATGTATGATTAGATTGGGTAAGATGAATTGGCCAGGTTCAAAGATATCTCAAAAATAGGACATGGGCACAGGCTCACCAAATTAAAAAAAAATAATGAACAACTCGCAAAGGTGGAATTTTACCTCTCAAATACCTACCAACCAACCCATGCAAGGGGGTGTCACTATACTTAGGAGATGTTGCTGAACACATACTGGGGTTGTAAAATATCTACATGGGAAAAGTTAATATACCAGCATTTGAAATACCTTTAGAAAAATATATGATTTAATGGGGTAAATTGAATAGTATGACTTCAAATATGTCCCAAATAACACATGGGGGAAGGATGACCACATGTCAATATAAAAAAAAAATGCACATTTCACAAATGTAACCTTTTAACCCCCAAACTACCCAACAAACCCATGCATGGGTGGTATCTACTTGGAAGGTGTTGCTGAACACATATTGTGGTATTGTTTGAGAGTGACATCCACCAGAAGCTGTAAATTTATACCTATCCCCCACCCCCACAAAAAATACTACTTCAAATTTCACAAAGGCTGGTGGTAAAATGTTTGCATTGAAAGAGTTAAACTACCAGTATTTGAAATCCCCGGAGGTGTCATTTTTTAAAAAAAGATACGATTCAAATGGGTAAACTGAACTGACCGGCTTTAAACATCTCCCAAAATAGGATGGGTGCAGAATTTTCAGCATGTGAAAACTCCAATTTGAAAAATGTATAACCCATAAATGTAGCTATTTAGTACCCAAGCAACCCAACAAACCCATAAATGAGTGGTATCACTGTACTTGAAAGATGTTGCTGAGCACATATTGAGGTGTTGTTTGACAGTGACATATACCAGGAGCTGTACATCCATACCTGACTTACAATTTGCGTGAACATGGTGGTAGAATTGGCACATGGAAAATAGTTTAAATATTACATTTGAAATACCCCTGGGGGGCCTAGTTTTCAAACATATCTGGTTTGATGGGGTAAGTTGAAGTGGCCAGCTTCAAAGATATCCTAAGTAGGACATGGGGGCAGTATGACCATATCTGAAAAAAATGATTTTAAAATAGCAATATGCTACTTGTACTGATTGCCCTCTAATGTGCAAAAAAGGCAAAAAAACCCATAAAAATCTAAACTTAGGACATATGTTAGAATCTATTTAGCAGGTTTTTTCATTAGCATTCGCAGATGAGTAAAAGATTTTTCCAATGAAAGTCAGAAAGAGTCCTTTAAAAAATCATCATATTTGATATATTTTTTTATAATAATTTGAATAAGATAAAAATAATGGAATAAAAAAATGCAATATATAATGTGTTGGGTGCAGCAACTGAGAAAGAAGAAAATTATAGCTAAACAACAGCACAGTTACAACAGCCTTTGTCCCAAAGTGTACTACAGGTAAAAAACAGCCTTGTCATTAAGGGATTCAGAGAGCTGTACTCACACACCTAAATAAACTGACGCAAGAGTGGGCCAAAGTTCCCCCAACAATGTGAGAGCCTGATAAAGTCATACAGAAAACGATTATTTCAAGTTATTGCTGCTAAAAGTTGTTTTACAAGCTATTGAATCATATGGTGTACTTAGTTTTTCACACATGGTTTCTCCATTTTGGCTTTATTTTTGTTCAATATATCATGACTTCATGTAATATGTCTTTTATTCTTGTTCATCCGAGTTGCTTTACTTGCCATGGTAGGTTTATATGAACAGTGAGAGACAGAATAACAACAAAAAAAATACAGATTAATGCATTTCAAATAAGTTCTAAATAATGTTAGCAGTCCACTGCTGTGCTATGCATTTGGTTTTGCAGTTGTTAAAACTCATCAGTAATTGGAAACAAGATTAAAACTTTTGCTATAGGCCTAATTTGTGAAATCACGCTGAATCACAATGGCTGAATACTACTAGAATTAAAGTTTACTTAAACTTATGGATCAATCTATCCATACACATCACTCAATGAGTATAACTCTTTAGGCACTTTGTTGGCTGTACACCCTTTAAGTAAGACTTTAAATGAGACATACATTTCCTGTGAACTTAACAAATTTATCTATTGACATAAAAATGTAAAAAGTCAAGCACAATATTTGAACCATGAGCCCTTAGGTAACCTCTTAGATGTTGCATGGTGTGACACTGCTAAGTGTCAAAGAATCTACACTGAATAGAGAAGGAAGTTTAACAATGGAGAAAAAGCAGAATGAATGTGAAATTGAAATTTGCTTGCTGATGGTTTTCAAAGTATTTACAGTAAAAAAAAAAAAAGATTTATTGCAAATTCAAGATGAAAAAGACTAACTAAAAAATCCTTAGTTAACCCTTGGCCCTTTCTTATGTTTAGGACAGCATTATGCCAGTCCCATTATCCCATGCATGCCTATTGTTGTATTAATAAATCATAACATTACACAATTTAATTCATGCATTCGCTTACATCTTTTGTCTTTACCTGTGTAAAATATATACTGTACTGCTTTAACTGAACAAAAAGTGTAAATTTCTTAAAGCAGAAAAAAACAAAAGCACACAATACTGTTTAGATTAGATGATCTGCCTATAAGTATATTCATTGAAGAATTGAGTTTTAAAAACTTGAAGATATATGCAAATTAACCAATATGTTACAAATGAGCTTTTAATTAGCATATGAGTTCAGGTAAATCATGTTACAAACATGTACAACCTAAAAAAACACTCATGCTCTCCCACTTACATTCTCTCCCACGCATTCTTACACTTTCACTCATGCTCTTACTCATACTCATGCTCCCTTACAGTCTCTAACTCTGTCTCCCTACCTTCTCCCTGCCTTCTTTTCTGCAGCACCACTTTTTCTCCGTTCTTGCTTCTTCTTCTGTCTTCTTTCTTTGTCTGTTTCTCCTCGGTCTCAGCTCCATTGACAAGGTCTTCCGCAGTGTTCAAAAGGATGCACACATTCTTCCCCAATTAGTGAAACAGGGGAGAGGCTGTCCACGTGGTGCACACTGCAGCTCTGCACTTTTGCGGAAGTACTCTAAGGAGCCAGAATAATGCAGACGAATTCAATGAGAAGAAAAAGTGCAGAAACGCTTCTCTTTCTCCCCAAATCCATTTGCAATAATCTGCGCATTACACGCATTGCACCCGTGCTTTGGCTACCTCTGCTTTAGACTCAAACCCCCCCCATTAAATATGCATTATGGTTTCCCTGATTATGTAGCTTCACTTCTCCTCTTCATATATAAAATCAGTCATAACAAGGGTCTGGAACAAGGTATTTTTGAAGGCATCCTGTTGGTCCCCACTTGTTTCTAAATGTACACTACCTTGTTTAAGATAAATGTAAGTACATGTTCATAGATGCAGTGATCCTCATGTTTTGATGTGTTTCTTGATGTTTTAATTATATTGTTTATCACTTGGGACTATGAGTACTGCACCTCCGTCTAATTGTTTGGTTGCATTCTGTCTATTGCTAACTTTTTGTGTACAGCATAAGTTCTTTTCATTTTTCCATTGTGACAAATTGTTGCCTTCCTCAGTATCGCTCCAATGAAATAAACCATCCAAAGACAAAACATATTACTTTTTAATATAAGTTACTTTAATGGAAAATATCTGAACGCTTCATTCTATTGCTGAGCCTCAGCACTTCTGGGGTCATAAATTTCTATCCCTCTAGTATGCTATTACCTAGATATCAATCCTTTCTAGTTCTGTGAACACTAAAATTGAAACAAAACAAGGTTGTAGCTTTATGCATTTTTAATTTAATGAAATTCATTTTTTTCAAGTTATGGGCAGAGGCAAAGCAATCATGCTTCATGGTATGTGAACACTTCAGATTTTTTTCAGTAAGTCAGATGAGACTGAGTATATTATGCATTAAGGCTTATTGTTCTCAGGATGCTAAAAATAGGTGCTGGATTTATATAATAATATTGTATCCCACTCTCAAGAAAGATTGCTTCTAGAATGCATGAATAACTTGTTTCCTTTTATCACTTGGCTGAAATCCTTATCTATACCTAGCAAGATATCCCACAAAGACGTACCCATATTTGCTTTATCCACTGGCTACATATTGTAGATGATCATACCACATGCACATGGTATCCTATGCCTGTATTTTGATTTCCCTATGGATTGTTTAAACATTTCTGGCCAGTTTTCAGTCAGCAATAATGCAAGCTCTGCTTCATTTAAAAACACTGGACATTTGCTCACATTGACAAGCTCAGACAACAAATATAATATATACAAGGTTTATACTCAGGGGAATTATATAATTTGTTTTTAAACTATAAAACTACTGATTGGTCTGGCCATCTTGCATACTAGGCAAATATCAGTGGGTTGTTGGCCGACAACCCCCTGTACCTACCCAATGTGCCACTCCAACTCCAGATCAGAAGAAAGACCTGTGTGTCGAAACTTTGCCTGCGTGAAATAAACTCACCTTATCATTTGAGTGCTGAGCCTCTGCTTCTTTATTTTGGATTTATTGAGGGACTTGGTGGTACCCTGGCTCGTGCACCATTTCACTGCCGAGTGCTGCATTCCAACCTTTCTCTTTGTGTTTTACAAAGTTATTGATCTACAATTCACATCTGCTACCAACAGCAATCTTGCCCCTCTACCTTAATTTATTTTTCCCCAAAGTGTAATGGGCACTATGAAATCTTTATTTCAGTATTGTCTTCTCTGGCTACACATGTAAAAAGGATCTGGAGAAAGCTAAGGATATTAGGGGATCCATCTGTGATGATACGGATACCTGGAGCAGCCTCTCCCCCAGGATGTATCGTCCAGAAAGGAGCGTTGCTGAGACCGGGGTCAAGTCTGTGACTATATCTCCCCCAGGATGCTGATCTCAGTAGGGGAAACTTTTGGAGCGAGGCTGAAGGGTCAGTATACGGTAGCAGGTTTGACCTGAGCTGGGGTAGGCATTGAGTCCTTTAGCCACTGGATAGGAAGGAATGTATTGATCCCTCTGCCTCCAAGTACAGCCTTTACAGAGGCTGCCAAGTGTTAAGCTCAAAGCTGACAGATCCGAAGACTCTGCCGCCACCCTCCCAAGAAATGGACGCACACCAAACTCTTGGGGAAGACTTCTCTGTTTATTGCAAGGCATACAAGGTTATATAGGAAAACAAGGGGTGGGTAAAACACTACAAACAAGTACAAGTACTTTGTATACAAAAGGAAAGTTAACATAAGGAAATTAACTCAGGCATTTAATTAATACAATAGTTCACACCACAACATAGGATCAATACCATCACCTCATGATGATGGTATTGCAGACAGGAAGCAGCACCAATAAACATAACGGGATTATACAGGGAAGGAACTTTTAAACACATGAAATACATCCTGGGATACAATAGTTCACACCACACCACAACAAAGGGTTAATAACATCAGCTCCAGATAATGGCAGTACAGACAGGAAGCAGCACCAATAAACATAAAGGGATTATACAAAGAAGGAACACCAGTTTGAAAGTACACATTCATCCTTGTATGCCCACAAGTCTCAGATGGCTACCATCACACCATCAATTAGCAAGCTTGCTATAAAATAGCACAAAGGGATATAATGTCTGCACATCTGATACAGAACATACCCGTTGAATAACTCTTTTGGGCATGGGCGTAACTAGAATCCTCAGGGCCCTGGTGTGAGAATCTGTTAAGGCCCACCCCCAACCCAATCTACCCCTTTCTCAGACCATCTACTCCCTCTCTTCTCACTATCTACCCTACCCCCCATTCTCACTATCTACCCTCTACCTACCCCCCATTCTCACTATCTACCCTCTCCCTACTCCCTCTTCTCTCACCATCTACCCTCTCCCTACTCCCACTTCTCACTATCTACCCTCTCCCTGCCCCACTTCTTACTATCTACCCTCTCCCTACCCCCTTCTCACTATATACCCTCTCCCTATCTACCCTCTCCCAACCCCCCTTCTCACTATCTACCCCCCTTTGTAGGTCACTTACTGTGCAGGCCTGTGGTGGGGGCACAAGGCCTCTGTTAAGCGCTGGCACCCAAGACAGGCGCCTCACGCTCCCACCACTGCAGTCGGGGTAGTGCTGAGGCAGGGAGCAGAGGAGACTGAAGGGCTCCGAGCGGTTGCTGTAAATGACCACTTGGGCCCTCCTGGCTGGCAAAACTCCAGGGCCGGGTCGCAGTCGCGACCCCTGCGTCCCCGGTAGTTCCGCCATTGCTTTGGGCTAGTAATGTACAATAGATAATTTTATCTCATATTGTTGCCTAGTTTTCTGTTTTATCTGGGTATGTGTACACTTTGGCTGCTTCCAGTACACCACTTTCTCATCCTCAATGAAGGGGCCTAATCAATTATTAAGATGGTTGGGCTACATTACACAAATATTTAAATCTGTCAAGATAATTGCAAATACATACAGTAGTCCACAGATGCATCAGTGTCTTTGCTATGTTTTCAAAATCATATCCTTGACTCCGTCCACTGTGAAAATGTTAGACTTTTCGTGTTCGTCTACGCAGAGGGAAAAATTTGTTCCTGTGTTCAGTTCAGGTGAATATTCATGTACATTCCTCATGTTAGTTTTTTTCTTTGTTTTGTGTAGAAGGGGTTAATACGGGGTTAACGTGATACGCACTACACAGCAGCCTTGGCGCCAGGATTCTAAAGGACCTTACAAGCAGCTCTTTTGGTCGCCGGCAATGGCCTCCTCCGCCCCCTGCTGGTGATCAATAGAGTAGCTCATACAGACTTTTAAAACCCCGGTGCCGCAACTTGGCCAGGAGAGACGACTGGTCTTGCCGCTCCAAGAGTTAAAGGTCCGCATGAACGACCAATAGAGTCGATGGTTGATGCCAGAGGAGGCCCCTGCAGACG
Organism: Spea multiplicata; assembly: GCA_009364415.1. Lineage (NCBI taxonomy): Eukaryota > Metazoa > Chordata > Amphibia > Anura > Pelobatidae > Spea > Spea multiplicata. The sequence goes on along the minus strand of VKOC01020950.1, from coordinate 37,559 downwards.
ACCAATAGAGTAGCTTGCACGGTCTTTTAACTCCCAGCAGCAAACCTACTCACAAGTAGGCTTAATGCGGAAGGGACTAGGGAGATTAGCAAATGAAGACAAACACAAAGTTTCTTCATGGTGTGTGTCTTCGTCTTCGTATACGTTTTGCCGCCACCATGTTCGTATGTTCGGTATTTGGGCTTAACAACCAAAAAGCTTCCTTTCATGTTCGCCCTAATACGAATGCACAAGTCTAGTTAGCATATGTCAAAATATCAAATTCTGACATGTGCTTGCTTGAGGTTTCTGCTAACCAAGTTTATTTTTAATAGGCTAGTTTCTTTATGCTCATTTGAATGTCGTTTTCAGGCTGTCAGGGTAGCACTACATGGCGGTATGTGATTATGTTGCAGATCAAATTTTGTACGTGTGAGACAAGTTAATGTGCTTCAATTCCCAACCAGTATTGTTCACTAAAATCCACTAGGTGGCAGCACTACATGTGCATCTGTTCATGACCACACATGATCCTGCATGGATACAAAGCTGACATTTAATGTCAGTCTCATTCAGTCTGAAACCCAGTGTAAAAATCAGGTCTGGAATACTAATGCTGTATGTTTTTTTGCCAAAATAAGGTAAACTTCTTTTCACATGCAACAATCTCCATACCTAAAAATAAACTCTAAAATCTAGACTTCCACATATACTGGATTGAAAAAGACAATAATAATCATACCTATCAATAGCCATTTTATCCTTGGTGATCAACTCACTTTTTACATGGCAGGTTTGGCAGCTCTACAAATTGGCTCAGGTATAAAATTATGACTTACTGAAATCATAAACAAAAAATAAGTGATAAAGATGTGCAGTCACTATAGAAACAAATAGAGTGTGTCTGTTGATTGGGCCGCTTTGTATAAGAAATACACATATAACCACTATTATTAATATGGTTCACACATATGGATTACCTAATAAAATAAATAAAAACTTGCCTCCATTTAAGTAAGCCACCCAGTCGTCCACCGTCTGCTGGATATTATAAGTTATGAATTTGTTTAGAGATAGCTTTTGTTTGTATGTACAATTCCACCCAACATTGTGATAGTCAATGTACTTTAAAAGTTCATCAATCCACAAAATTATAAAAAACATTAAAACGTTCAGCAACTATGTGTATTGCAGGGTATCTAAGATATATATATAAATGTACCAATTCACTATATTCCATAAACGATAACATATTGCATTTCTTTTCCATATTAAATATTTTTTTATTAATAATAATATCTAGAAGAATTATACATTTAATGGGTCTGTGCTTTGAGTTAAATGAGAAAAGATGGGGATAAAAAAGCCTTGAATTTCAATGGGTTCACACAAACTTATTACACACAGGCCTTAAGCATTATTTCCAGCTAATTGAAGCCGGAGCAAGTTCTTCTTATCACTATAATTGTATTGTATGGGGGAGAGAAACAGAAGCATCTGTCTTACCAAAGTGACATTTATCTGCACTTCTTCTCTTTTAAACTTGTGTGTTTTCATTTTCTGCATCATTGAGTATAAATATTTAATACGGATAATAATAGGGAGGAAAAACTCACTTTAAATTGTGTAAACGTCATAAAATTAAATGTGTGTAGACAAGGTATATCACGCAGATCAGTAGATAGAAATAACAAAATTACTTCAAAACATAAGGTTAACAACCAATTCATTATCTATTTACTCATGGGGAACATTAATTATTAACTGCGCTCAAGACTTTCAGAATCAATAAATAAAGTTAAAATGTACAAGTAGCTCATGGCTTCAAGTGAAAATACAGAATTGTATTCTAGTGAGTGGGTTGGAAATTGTGTTTTTCTATTGAATGGAGGACTTAAATTGCAATCTTGAAGATGGCTATAATTGAATTGAAGCAACATCCCTTGACCACCAAGGGGTCCATAATTTTAGGAACCGTGAGGATGTCATGGCCAAGTCCCATTTCAAATTCTTAAAAAATATTATTCTTAGAGTTGCGGGCAGCCTAGGATACACAACAATTTTTGGTGCTCTTAGACTAGGGTGACCACATTTTATTTCTGCCATTCTGGGACACACTATGAAACCCATGAGCTCACACACAAACACACACACACACACACACACACACACATATATATGCATTTTTAACTACATAATATGTACTGATCTCTTTGAAGTAAAGACTATGATTGGAATATGACTTCAAAATAACAGCTGAACTGGAAGTTTCTTTAATATTAGCCCCTGCTGCCAATAAATATAAATATTAGACCCTGCTGCCGATATTTATTAATATTAGCCCCTGCTGACAATACATTTTATATTGAAAAAAATGGGACCCTACGCAAGCATTTCCTTGGGCCTGCTCCACGTTCCCTAGCATGCAATCACTCCCTCCGCTTCTGCACCACAAAATAGGTAAAACATTTTTACAGTAACTCACTAATTCACACTTTCATTCAAATTTCAATTCTCTCCCTCATTCAGACAATTCATTCACACATTAATTCATTCATTCTCTCCCTCATTCACACAATTCATCCACACACCAATTCATTTATTCTCACACTCAATTTCACTCTGTTTATTTCAATATTGTTACTACCCTCTTTCTCACTATCTACCTCCCTCCCCTTTTCTCATGATTTAACCCCCCTCTCCCACTATATATCCCCTCTCTCACTATCTACACTTCCCTTCTTATAATCTACCCCCTTCCCTTCTCATTTTCTACCCCCCTCTCCCTCCCTTCTCATTATTTATCCCCTCTCCCTCCATCCCTATTATCTACCATTTTCCCCCTTTGTAGTTCACTTACCTTCCAGAAGTCCGGTGATGAGAGCGCATGGTCTCTGTCTCCCTGCGCTGCTTCACTTCTGAGCGCCGGAATATGACATCATATTACAGGCACGTCATAGGTTGTTAAGTGACCGTTTTTTCGTGACGTGCTTGACCTGTCAATGGACGTTAAAGGGTTAAGAAAGGCTCAGGGGTTTGAAAGATGTAAATAATTGTTTAGAGTGAATCTAAAACTGAGACCCCAGATAAATTAGTTCAGCAACTATGCAACTCTTGTGTTCGTTATTTATGTTAGTCTATCAAGAGAGCATGGAGGTCTATGCTTCTGCAAGCACTCTCATCTCCTGCTTCTGTGTGTTAAGATAATCTGAATCACACAGGGGCAGAAGTGACATTTGTATCAATGAGTTGATTTGTCTCCCTGGTCTCACCAGTGGTCCACCATAAACAATAATCCACAGAATCCCCTGCAAACAATTAAGCATGTGGGTCAAATGAGATGGATCCTCCGAGATCTGATCACCTACCACAGTCTGCTCCCTCCAGACCAGCTCTGCTTCCTGCTAGGCTGTATTTTCGGCCTTCAGTATATGTGAGAGTTTCATGCCATGACCTCCGCTTGTTCTGCCGGCCTTGACTCTCTGGACTAATTATTAACTGTACAGTGTTTTGGATTGCCTGCTTCTTGGTGTCTACATCTCCTTAAAGCATCGTCTTAAAGCTCCCAACCCAGTCCCTACAACAGGGTACGGGATGTACATCAAGCATGTGTTTTAGGTAGTTCATTGGCTAAGGGGGGGAAGGGCATCACCGCTGCATTGAAATTTTATGAGTGGTGTGATTGGTTTAGTCTGTAAAGGACCAATACTGGCCCTGACAGCGAACAAAAGAAGAATACCTATTAAAGCTATGTGTTAGCGGATTGACAACATGTATCTGCCTGTATACTGTACACCTGGAAAATCTCTGGGTTTGAGTCTCAGATTGAAGCCCTCCTGCCCCGAGGTCTCAGGGTTAGTCTCTTCTTTCTCCAGAGGGGGGACTGTGTTTGGGCAAACCCACCTATTTCACTCCCACTCCCCACCCAATAAAGGCTTTCATAGGCCAGTCCTGCCCATTAGCAGAGCTAGCTCTACCACTTTAAAAAGCCAGTAATTCAGAAGAGGGAGAGCTCTGGGTATCCTACCATGGGAGTTCTCAGGTATGTGTTCTCCGATTTTACTAATTGTAACATATTTGATTCCATTAAAAAGAACATTTTTATAGAGCAACACGCAACAGTTTGTGTTGAGTGAGCAGCAATGCCTAGGCACATTAAATAACAAAGTAACTGCATTAAAATACAGTGAATGATACATTAACAGCTTGGAAGGATAACAAGAGGGAAATGAGAGAGAGCTGTAAATGGATTGCTAATGAACTGGCAGAGATCCTTCTGCTGCTTCTATTGCCAGGAGAGGAAGACCCTTTTTGGGGACATTATATTAAACAAATAATGGGATGGGATGGGATCCTGATTATATTAGTTAGCAATTTCATTTCATTTGACACCAATGCGTTTGTTGGCAAGGAGTTTGAATAGAGCCAATCTTAAGGGAATCTGTCACCAACAGCTTTTAGGATCAATAAATTATTATTTAAAGGGTCAATATCCAAGCAGCAAAGGTACAGAAGTGGAGTGACAAGCCAGAGTTCAGAATATCTGGATAAACAAAGAAATTTAGTGAGTGTTCACTGGTAAACAGCACAGAACAACTGAGCAATGACAGCCCTGTTTCCTGTTTAAATAAGGTGCCTATTGGAAACCACTCCTTATCTGGTGTTGTGGTCGTGGCCTTCCCTTTCGGGACGTGGCCAGGACTGCACACTGACATCGGTGGGCGGTCCCACTGACGTCGGGGGTGGTCCTGCTGATGTCGGGGGCGTTCCCGCTTATGGCAGGGGGCACCTCCCACATTTAAAGAAACAATGGGCAGGGAACGGGGCGTGTTAAGACCCTCAGACCCAGAGGATTCGGGTCTCGACCCGGAGAACAAGAGAAGCGGTATTTCACCCAACAATCTCTGGGTCAAACTGGAGAGTTCCCAGGTATGAATACTAGGCACTAAACTAGTCCTAGCTTCTTGGAACTTAACTAGCCCAAGAGCAGCTTCCTATTTCATACTTTTTCTCTGGCAAACTTTCACAGCTCCCTTAGCTTCTGCCATACTGCTTCCTTCTCCTCTTTTCATTCTGTCCTGCTCCTCCCCCATCTTCCTGAAGTTCCTGGTATCCCATTGTTCCTGGTATAGCAAATGTTGCCTCAAAGTAATTTTTATACGTAATCATCAGTATATAGCTGTTCACGTCGTTTTCCTAAGCACATTCAAAGAGGGTGAAAGCATATGGTGTAAGCGATTCTTTTATTATAACAGATATTTAATTTCTGATTGTTTAATTGTAGGTATAAAAACGATTTTAAACCGTTTAACTTTTATAATTTGAAGTGGTATAGGAAGTATGTCATGGACCAGCAAAATACTTTAGTATTTTTAGTCTTCTCATTATTTGATGATAGTACTACTCAAGTTTTGCTCCCATTCATTTGTAACAATAGTCACAAGAACTGTGATCCATCCGAGGTGGCTGGTTTCCATAGCAACAACTAACACCTTTCAGACACTCTGTAAACATATGCCTCAATCGGAGCTTTTCATTCAGGTATTTTGGCTACACAGATTATTGTTGAATAATAATATAAGAGAGGGTATTGCTTTTTAAGGTGGAAAAGAATGTTATTTAACATGGCCATAATCTAAAGTGAGATAATTTGTATTGTTTTGGTTAGGGGTTTTCTAAGTCTTGAATTTCTTGACTTTTATTTGTGTCTTACTACCCCACACTAAAGGTTTCAAGTTACCCTGATAAATGGACAAAAGAACCATCATGGACATATTTTTTAAAGAAGATGTATCTACATGTTCTGCATTTACCCAATTATAAGATGATCCTGATTATAAAACACCTCCCAAACTTTGGATCTTAATGAAAGAAAGAAAAAAAATGAAAGGCCTAAATATAAGATGACCCTATTGGGTTTTTGCTTTCATTGCTCTTTCCCTCTCACTTACTCTCACTTTGTCCATCTCCTTTTTCCTCAGCACCTCTTCTTCTCTTTCCTTTGCTTGTCCTACTGTCTTCTTTCTTCCTCCACTTCTCCCCGAAATCAGTTCCATTATCCAGGTACTTCTGCCAAGAGGTAGAGCCTCTCTTCACACCCTCTTTACTGATTGGAAGAACAAAGAGAGGCTGTCCCTGTGGGACAAGCTTTGGCTCCGCCCTTTTGCAGAAGTACTCCAAGAGGCCAAACGAGGGAGAGGGTGTGTGCACAACCGGACTGGAAGACCAAGAAAGAAGACAGAAGAACAAGAAGAGGCAAGAGAAGAAGCAGAGATCCACTCACAGTGTGTAGTTTGGCCAGGGACCTAATTATGCGTATATGCATGTGTGTACTTTACATATTAGTAAGAAAGGTTATGTTTTAGTATATCAGAACAGAAAATTTGTACATATTTTGCATCTTGGGTCACCCTTACAGCACTAGTAATAGGACTAAGTGGATATAATTTCTATCATCATAAATATTAGAGAATCATTGCTACATTATGTTATGGTGTCAGTGGAATGTAAACTATTAAATGTACTTATGCTAAATGATAATTCAGACAGGTCATCCCCATAACTTGAGTTCATGCAAAAATTGCAAGAATCATTGCTACATTATGTTATGGTGTCAGTGGAATGTAAACTATTAAATGTACTTATGCTAAATGATAATTCAGACAGGTCATCCCCATAACTTGAGTTCATGCAAAAATTGCAAGAATCATTGCTACATTATGTTATGGTGTCAGTGGAATGTAAACTATTAAATGTACTTATGCTAAATGATAATTCAGACAGGTCATCCCCATAACTTGAGTTCATGCAAAAATTGCTTATTTATAATATTGGCTTTAAAAAGATGAATATATTGTCGGGTGGCTGGCCAGATGGACGAGTGTCCCTGTATGATAAATGTTTTATTATTACATAGAGAAAGGATAGTATCAGTTCTTGCTAAGTGCTCCTTCCACTGACTAACCACTGAGTATAAATAAATGTCAGGAACAGGATCTAATCAGATTTAGTGCCAGTTAGAGCACTGATCCTTAAAATTGAAATATCAAAGCTGTGTATCCACTGTCCACAATAGCTGATTTCTTTGATTTTTGGAGTCTAAAGAAAAACTTAAGTTTACAGGAAATTAAATGATTATCTGTAACACGTATGCAACGAAAGTGGTGGGATTAGCTATAGAATAATGTAATTACTGTATCACACAGTCATTGACAATCTGCAAATTAATATGTAGCATATATTAACTATTTACTAATATTAGACCAATGATTTTCCCAATTTTTTCCTTCTTCCATCTTCATGATTTTTTGTACATTCTCATTTATTTTTTATATAGTCTTTCTGCACCATCACCTAATTATGAATTATATTCAATCTATTCTTTATACTCCTTTGTAGGCACACATAATCAAACAGGTATACAAAGTTTACTCTTCCATTTACACATAGAATTTTTCAAGTAAGATTGTATTTCTTCCCACACAGCTCAAAACAATCACCATTCTCTGTCCATTTCACATTAACTTTTAACCCCTTAACGTCCATTACCGGGTCAGGCACGTCATGCATAAGGGTCACTTAACAACCTATGACGTGCCTGACACGTCATGAGTCTTCAACAAGCTTTGAAAGTGATCAACTATCATGTCTGGCCCCTCCCTGTGGGCGTCAACATCTGCGTGTGACTTCGCCAGAGTTCGCTAGATGGTCTCCAGCCCCTCTACAGAACTCTGGCTCCACTTGCAGATTGAAGGGTTAAAATACTAGCATTTGAAATACCCTGGGGTGTCTAGTTTTCAAAAATATATGATTTTATGGGGTAAATTGCATTGGTCAGCTTTAAAGATACCCGAAATGGGAAAAATGTTTTTGAAATAGCAAAACGCTACTTGTACTTATGGCTCCATAACGTGCAAAAAAGGTAAAAAAACATAAAAACATTGGGTATTTCTAAACTCAGGACAAATAGTAGAATCTATTTAGTAGGTTTTTTCATTAGTTTTTTGGATGAGTAAAAGATTTTTTGGGTAAATGTCAGAAAATGTGAGTTTTTTTGTACATTTTTCATCATATTTTATTATTTTTTATGGGAGATTAGATAATATGATCAAAACTATCAAAACAATATATAATTTGTGTGGGTTCACTAAATGAGTGAGGAGAAAATTACATCTAAACATGAGCGCCGTAAAAGTGTTAAAACAGCCTCGGTCCCAATGGTACAAAAGGTAAAACACAGCCTGGTCCTTAAGGGGTTAAATCTATGCTTCTGTTTTACTGTTCTATACGATAACCTTTTGTCAGGATATACAGATATATAATTTACATTTATTATTGTAATGTCACAGAAATATAGGTAAATTTCAGTAAACGGAGAGGGAGATGGGGACTCCTAGGATCAAATATATATATATATGTAGATTTAGTTGCAATCAAATGTGCCAAACACTAGTGATCATTTTGTTTGGAAAAGCTAACAAAGTAATTACTTCCATCTTCCTCAATCAATACATGTCTTACAAACATTTATTATCCTCACATTCATATTATTTGCAAAAGTAAAGTAATTCAAATATCCATGTTATATAATTTGAAAATTAGAGGTAAAGAATAAAATCCTCTAAATCTTCGTTATGATTATGGAAATGATTAATAAAAAAACATTTAAGAAATAACAGAAACTGGAAACAGACTTAATCCATATCTCTTGAAATAGAGTGAAGTGTGACAAATATCTACTTAATTAAAGCAAAATTACAATTAACTAACTAGGCCAACTGGGTACAATTTGAGTATGCCTAATTATTCTTGTCCAGATTCAAACACATCATTCCTTGTTTACTTTCTTGTCAATAAAATAGAGTAACGTCTAAGTAAGAATCTTAACTGAACTTATTTTTATGTAATTAAGTGAGAGGATAAATAATTAATGTTTTTTTCACTATTTTTGAGAAGTGCTAAAATAGTTAGCAAAAGGATTTAACATATTCTGAAAATGGATTTCATTACTTTACTAGTTATTTAAAATAGGACATTAATTACGATATACTGTCATATAATTATGATATTGCCTTATGTATATGTATTAATAAACTCTTGCAATCTTTATTTATTTATTGCACAACCCTAGCCATTGCCAATCATAGAATGGTTCTATTCTTACAGGCAAACCTAGGTTATTGTCTAGGACCACGGGATATATGGAGAATTCTTCCATGGACCACGTCAAGCCATTAAAATGATTAGCTAATCAACATGGTCCCCTATTGTGCAAATAATTGTACGGGTGCAGAGACTGGATTTGATTTGCCTAGGGCCTACTGGAATAATCTCCTTGTGCCACTGACCCACTCACAGCAGGAAGAGACTATAATCGGCATAGACCTGCAGAGTCCTTTCCCCTTGCACTGCTTGATGTTATATTGTGGAACTCAGCTCTATGAGGCTGAGCACAACATGGGGCAATTTGGATATCCAGTCTGTGCAGTAGCAGGCAGATGTCAAGTAGACTACCAGGGGATAAATAGTAGTGGGTATCAATGACATGTTAACATTAATTAGATAGATTAGCAATTGAATCAATAGATTACTGTGATCTATTCACAAATGATTCAAAATTACCTTCACAATAAGTTTCAAGCCATTAGATCATTTGGCAAAAATAACTATGTCCAAGAACAAAATAAAATTTAACAAGCTCATAAAATACATAATCCCTTGATATATTTATATGATCCTTGCTAATATGTTTCCATTTTTGTACATAGATAACATCAAATCAGTGTAGAATTAATTTAGATTTAGATCCATACGGAATATAGAACAGAAAACCTCTGTATGTAGAAATATATTATATATACCAAAATAGAACAAAACATATAATATATGTAAAAATATAGAAACAAAAATACTCTCCCCAAAGGACTCATCCAATGCCAACTCCACGCAAAGCACCTTCAGTTGTCTCCCAAACCGCACAATGTGATCACGGACTGGACATCTCTCAAAAATATAAACTCACATGTGGAGGAAAAAAAGAAAAGTATACATAGCATAACTACGTTAATTTTCACCCATATTCAGCGGGCACTTTTATTACTCCCTTAGCCTCTCACACGCTCATCCACAGTCACTCTCACAATCTCTGAATGTCTCTCTGTCTTCTCTGCCGACCATTTCTTGCAGCTCTGCTTTCTGTGTTTCCTCTTGTTCTTATCTTTTTCTCTCTCGTCTTATAGGGGTTACATATCTTCCACACTGAACTTTTCATATATATATATGTTTGGGGTTATATTATATCTTCTGTTTTGTATGACTAAACTAGAGTCACTTTTAGTAGTGACTATGATACACATAGGCCTTATACACAGGAATACTTAAATCCAATATGGTCAAGAAAACCCCCCGCCCTATTTTTCAATATGTCGGAGTAATAAAACTGAGATGCAAAGTATGTAAGAGTGTCATGATATGATTTTCCATCATTGTACATGTGAAATAGCCTTATAGAGATTAACTATAGAGATAATAGGTCTATGAGCCATAGAGGAATATGAGCAATATGGTGTAATTTTAATATACTTTGTAGGAACAAAATAACTCAAAATGAAAATGTAAAAAAACAAGGAATCATGAGTATATTTCAGTTATGTTGTGTGTATATTAACAGTACTTGCAGAAAAACACTTGAAGATTTTTTCCCAAAGAAAACATTATCATGTTCATCCACATAAAACTGCTTCGTCCATTAGAGGAAAAGCTTTTCCGTTAATGAGATCCCATAATAATGTATTACTGAGGCGAGCAATGTATGAGGACTGAAATTTCATGAAGGTAGTCTGTAAATATAAATTACTATGGCCGAGGAGCATGTAAACAGATTTCCAAGATGAAAAGTAAAAAACAGAGCTTTCCGTTCAATATGCATATTTTCACCAGAACAACTACCTCCATACTGATTTGTATCTTGCATTAACAGTAGAATATTGGTGTAATAGAAGCATCCTACCTAGTCAGCATCCCCATAATACAAGCAATTATTTGCAAATAAACGTGGAAAAGCCCATAAATATATGATTGGTAGACAGATGAGCTTGGCTGTTTTCCCTCATCAACAACATAATTTGCAGTGCTGTATAATGAATACAACTACATCTTATGGTAGGGTTCTTAAATATTCTATAACAATATGGCCGCTTATCACCATGGCAGCCAACTAAATGGTCCTGCCGGGCTGACAAGGCCACTTTTTAAACAATGGACCAGAATACTTACATGTAATGCCCAATACATGCTACATATACAGGTATTTTTGGTATCCTTGACATTTTAACATTTTAAATAAAACAAATGAATGCCCAGCAAAACCCAATTCAAAATAAGAGTTTCTGGCACCTTAGTGGAATTAGTGATATACAGAAAATACAGAATATGTTCCCATTTTTTACTTACAAAATTAATTTGGATCTATTAATACTGTGCTGGCCCTGATCCTAGGGGAGAGGGTAATCAAGTATGCTCCTTTGCACTCTATGAATCATCTGGCATTGGAATCACCGTCTTTATCTTAAACATTTTGACGTGTCAGTCTACGAGACGTGCTAGAACATGTTTTTCAGGTAGATGGCTACCAGCCAATTACATTCAGATATCAGTCACACACAATCGCTTCCTCGAACAGGAATCTGAGGAGTCTATTAATCCTCCTCACTGCAGCCCGCAGTGCATGTTGGAAGCAAATATATCATCTGGGAACTTTTCCAGATGCTCATTTCAGTAAGAGCCACAAATTCAGCATTAACTGTTCATTAAATAACAATGGTTTCTGCTACACAAATTTCAGTCCTGGGTGGTGTGACTAGGCAGCGCAATTTCATTTGTGTTTGTAATCTACAGGTTGTACGTGTAATGAATCGTTTTGGACAGCTGTATGAAATATATGCACAAGGCCATAATGTCAGTGTCGAATAGCTAATAAAGTTACGACACAAAGAGTGCACAATATGGACTGTTCAAACTATAAGTAAATGTGAGCTATGTCAGCTTTTTAAACCAATGAAATCACCTTCAAAATAATAGAACGCAATAGTGCACGGAGAACGTATGTTTATACAATTATTATAAAAAATAAATCTGTAAACAGAGGGAAGTAATTGTGTAAAACGTATCAAAAGAAGAAAATTAAATACCATAAAATATATTATGTTGATTACTCCAAAAGTTTTGTTATGTACTGACCTATTTGGTCTCTTGGTTGGCCCAGTCACTAGTGATGGATTTATGATGGTTGTTTCACCCCCAAGAAAACACTCAGTATAGCCCCTGGACAGCATATCCCAACACAATGCAGTGTCACAATGGAGCAAGAGACAGAAGATGGTCAGAGAGACAAACCTTTCCACTCTCTTACTGGAGACACATGAGGATGGGCATGGTTGAGCCTGTGCAGCTTGCTCAGTAATGGCACAGAACTATCCTTAGTTATTATATAATATGATGTGGTGACCATTAAGTATGTGTGCATCATCATTCTAACTATCATTTTTTTTAGATGCATGCACCACATCTCCTCAATTCAGTCTTCCATTGTCATTCCATTGGCAAAGATTCAGAATATAATAAATAACCTATACACCCCTCACATTTCATTTCTACTTATTTCTCCAAAACCCCCTAACCTTAAGGACACAACATTCCATGGAGAAACAGAACAAAGGGAGGGAGAGGAGTTTGTGCTAAGTTTAGGGCAATGAGGGACTAATACTGAGGGGCTACAAGACTATATCATAGATGGTGTCACTAGTGGAAGCTGTATGAGTGGGGCCCTATATGCAGATACTTCTCCTGAGCTACCGAAAAGTTAAAGACTAAGTCTATTTAATTATTTTCAGTGGCATGCTGACAAGTACCAGTTAGAAGAAAGAAATTCATTTTTCCTTTATGCATAGTAAATTAAATCATCATTATATAGCAAAACTAATATATTCGGGTCATACTTTTTTTTAGTTTACTACATATGGATACATCTGGTTTAATAGCACGTGTTAGCGTGATTTTATAGTCCCTGGTTAATCTCTTTTGTAATAACACTGTAATTTTTATGCATATACAAAACTTTATTGATCCGAGCATTTTCTCTTCTGCTTCGTTAATGAAGGCAAGCCAAATTGTTTGAAGCTATAATGAGAAAAAAAATAATTACTGGATAAGACAGTTATTCGTTATTATATAACATGAAAGATGACAAAAAGAATCAAACTTAAAATAAACAGATTTATATAACTTGTTAAATGAACAGTTTTAACTAAAAGTCCAGGGATTTTATGCAAGCTTACATATTATGGTGAAAAATACAGAAATGGATCTCAATTAAGCAATTTAAGATTTTATTGTGCTCATTTCACAACTATGAATGGTAATGGTTTCTATTGCTTGCCACAGAGTTGCAATAATTTAGTTTATCTTATTGCTAAAGACTGCCAGTCAACCTTGTCTTTATTTCTACTCACCCATAGCATATTAAAGGGATTCATATTCATCGAAAAAAATATATACCATGAAATGCTATATTCACTTTATCCCAACACAAAAAGTAGAAAACCAATACCATTCATCTTGCTTTTTTCTACATAGGGTTGAGGGGGTATATAAAACACAATTTCTATGCACGACATATTAGACAATTGACAAGTGAAATGATGTACCGTATTTGCTCGATTATAATCGGGGTTGTCTTATAATCAGACCTCAACTAGGTCTGACTATGAGACTATGATCCAGGTCCCCCCGCAGCGATGCAGGTTGAAAAAAAAGGAAATAAAAACAAAATATTTTTCTCAATCATAGGTTTTATTAAAAATATAGGGTCGTCTTATATTCAGGCTTTTTCTTTCGTTCCATAAATTAATATTCAGATTTTGGGGGTCATCTTATAATCAGGGTCATCTTATAATCGAGCAAATATGGTATATGTTGAATTGGCAGACTTGTATTAATTATAACTCATCGATGGAGTTTATTCACTAAAGGGTCAAATCCCTAAAAGGAGAGTTGTCGGGGGAGCTCCTTGACTTCACTATTCATTATGCAGGTCCAGGGAGCTTTATTTACAGGAAGAGCTTGGTTGACCCTGTATAATATATGGTTCAGTTAGTTACTTAACAAATCAACAAATACTTTACACCTAAAAATCTGTTTCTGTATTTCAAATGGTTTAATGTGACTTTTGAAGAGTTTGGTGAATCAAGCGTTCAATAGAATCAGGAGATATAATTTTCCATCTCTGTACAATTTAGGAGTGTAATTATGCTAACTCACCCTCTGAGGGTAGGAACCGATCTTTCACCATATAAAAGCAGTTGTTAGAAATTATATCCGTAATGTTGCACTGATAAACCTCTTAATCGGCTTTAAATGGATTTCTCGTAACTGCTGTAATTGTGTTGGCTCAGTTAACTGGATAGGTTTCTATCAAGGCATCTGGCTTCTGCTAGCTCTCAGCAGCCTTTGCAGAATACACTCCTGAAGCTGCTTTCGTCTTTCTTGCACAGGGATTATGTCTGCAAACATACTCACAATATTTGAATATCCTTTGTTAAGAAGAATGGCGTTCAACATTATTACAGTGGTGCTTCAAATTTATATTAAGCTAGCTGAATCCCTCTAAAGTCATAGAGTTCATAGTTCCGGCAGTCTCCTGGCATTTATAAAGACAACAATTAGAGAAAAGTCTAGCTCTTTTATGCAGGGGCGGGCCAATATCCTATACCAAATAACACCCCAGAGTATTCTTTGGCGTCCTTATAAAACAAATTATACTTTAGCTAGACAACATGATTCACTGTGCTCGTTGGACTCAGGTCTAGGCAGCTTAGATATATATATCAGTATTGGCTTAAATAGTATATTTTATTTATTTTGCCTTTTTTTAAGATAAAATCATATACAAACATATACTTTTTCCATGTATTCTCTAACTTGTATTAATGTACATTGTACTGTACGAAAATTTGTTTTTTTTATATAGTATTAGGAAACCAAGAAACAAATAATATAGCTGACAGGTTTCAGATGAAAAGATGCTTAATAATAGGTATGTGAAACCCATCGATGGCGCCCAGCTTCCGTTGTAGGGTCTGGAGTAAAAACCCAGACTGAGCTGGATGTTTAGCTCAATTTATACCTTCATCAACTTACCCAGTGATTTAATTCTCACTAAGCTTTCTATGTGTACATATAAGAACAGTGATATATTTTCTTCTTCGTGACTTCACATCAGCAGTAGCTATTCTCAATTTCTATCACTATAATTATTCTTCTCTCTAGCACGCATGCAATTACCAGCTGCAAAGCAGCCTCTGTCTGTATTATACAACCCTTCCTATATAGCTGAGCTTTATTTGTAGGTAGAAGGGTTATAATTTTATGTACAATATATCTTTTGTTATGTCTTACGTAAGATAGGTACAATAATGAGAGTTGTGAAGAGAAGGAAACATTATGTTTGTATGTGCATCTTAAATTGCTGTTAACAACAAAAAAGCTAAATATTCTAATTTTATATTATGCACTCAGAATCATAAAGAGGATGTTATGGAGATAAGGGCCCAGGGATAACACTAAATATATTTAAAAGGGATGGGAAAGTGGCAATGGGGAAATACTATTATTCCACCCTGAAAGAAATCCATGTTTTCTTTTACCTAAATATATATACACATTAGTCATGAGTGAAATGTGTTTTAATCGTTTGAACCTACTTCACCCAAGTTCCATTATGCTGTCACTATTATGTCATCGATTGATGCTGTATGTATGAATGCTTTGTATAAGAAATAATAGAAGTTGTGATTTTGTTTGATCTTTGGTCACAATAAAATGTAGATATTTAGACAAAAAAACAAATAGCTAACACATCTGGAGAGTAAGCACATAAGTTGAGAGATTAACTGGAAAGACTTGCTAATCAACTGATTTATGGAGCCTCCAGGTAAAATCGGAAGAGTTCTAAGACATTGATATATCATGTGTCCAGGTGTTTATATGGGAAACTTGGGAGGTTATTCTTCGACTTAGTTATTAACAATTAAAAGATTCCATATACAGACAGAAACCATAATTAATCAACACAGCATTTTAAGTGAAAGACTGCTCTTTGAAGCCTAAATATTTTTTTTTTCCAAACAAGCTGGCATTTTGTCTTTTCTCTGGTGATCATACTGTAAGACAAAAGCTTTCGCTAGAAATGTAAAAGTTGCAATTAAACATAATTAGTTGCTCTCAGGAATTGAAATGTTGCCTTTGTTAATGAATTTCCTTAATTTTGATATACAAGGGAACAATTTGGAAAGATTTGAGAAATAGAATAAATGTGCTTATGTTACTAACATTTTCTCTGTGTGCAGTCAAGGAATCCTTAGATCCCCATTCACATTTCTAGGTAATACTTGTTTACCATTTGGGTATCTGCAGATATTATAACTTATCTTAAAAACTATAATATTACTAGTTGATAGTGTCTGAATATAAGTAATTATAGTTTATTACAATGTTGGTTTTCAATCCCATTAAATATAAAAAATGTAGATATTCAAAGCTTGCATGAGTAATGCAAGCACAGCAGGTAATTAAAAAAAATACTATTTTTAGGCTCAAGCCTCCATGGGTTGGACTCAACATCCAAAAATAAATCAAATACATATAAAATATAAATTAAATAAATCAAATGTCTGTCTGGATCTGAAAGTCTTACAGGATCTTACCCCTGCAATTTTCCACCACCTTCTGTGGAATCTGCCATTTGCACTTGGGAGGGTTTAGCACATACTCTGTGCAGATGTTCCTGTACACAATACCAGCTACTTGGTTGTGCCGTTCGGTGTATGTTGTTCCTGCTAACATCTTACAGCCCACCACTATGTGTTGGACTGTCTCAGAAGCCTCTCTACATATTCTACAACATGTCTGGTGCCGTAGTTGCCAGCCTCCATAAATCTGGCGCTTAGTGCCTGCACTTATGCTGCCATTATTAGTGCGTCAATGCTATGTTTGAGTCCAGCCCTGTCTAGCCACTGGTATGATTTCCTGATGTTCTCCTAGATGCCCTGGGCTTCATCCAGGAGGGTGGCTTTGATACTTACCAGATCCTGCCCAGCTGTGTACAGTCTCTGGGCATTGGATTTGGGGCGAAAACCTCCATACATTGCGAGGTGCTTCCTGATATTCATATCAGCAGCCTCCATGTTCTCCTTTGGCCAGCTCACAATGCCGGCAGGGTATCTGATGACTGGCAGAGCATATGTGATGAGAGCTGGCTCTTCAGGATCTGAATTATCCTTTGGTGGCACTTGGATGTTGCTGCCTTCTTGTCTCCCCATCATGGTTCCTATGTGACTGAGGGATACCAAGGTACTTGTAGCTGGCCTGTATGTCTGCTATGTGCTCTGTTGATAGTCCCATCCCGTCGGTCTCTCTGCAATTCCGCTGCACTTCTCTAGTCTGAATGATATCCCTGTGTCTTCACTGTAAATCTGTGTCAGGTGGATCTGCAAGTCAATGTCTTGTTCGCTCTTGGCATACAGCTTGATGTCATCCATGTAGATGAGATGGCTGATGGAACTTCTACTCTTGAACTTGTACCCATATCAAGTCCTTGTGATTAGTTGACCGAGAGGATTCAAGCCTATGCAGAACAACAGGGCATCACCCTGGTACAATTGTGCTCAAAGGTTTGCATACCGTTGTATGGTAGAACAGGCAAAACACATTTCCTTTATTTCTTATGGGATTCATATTCAATTGTAGGTTGTAACAGAAGGGCACAATCATAAAACAAAACATGGCAACAAAGCAAAAAATGAAATGACTCCTGTTCAAAAGTCTGCATACCCTTAGTTCTTAATACTGTGTACTGCTCCCTTTCGCATCAATGAAAGCGTGCAGATTTTTGTAATAGTTGTCTATGAGGCCCCAAATTCATGCAGGTGGTATAGCTGCCCATTCGTCATGGCAAAATGCCTCAAGGTCATGCAAAGTCTTTGATCATCTTGCATGAACCACACATTTGAGTTCTCCCCAGAGTGACTCAATGATATTAAGGTCAGGAGACTGATGTCCACTCTTCACCTATTTCTGCTGTAACCACTGGAGGGTCAACTTGGTCTTGTGCTTAGGGTCTTTGTCATGCTGTAAAGTCCAAGAGTATCCCATGCGCAGCTTTTGTGTGGAATGCAAATTGTCTGCCAGTATTTTCTGATAACATGCTGCATTCATCTTGCCATCAATTTTCACAAGCTTTCCTGTGCCTTTAGAGCTAACCCCCCCCCCCAAAACAAAAGTGAGCCACCACCATGCTTCACAGTGGGGACGGTAGGCCTTGTGGACCCCTCTACAAACATAGCGCTTATGGTTGTGACCATTAAGCTCTATTTTGGTCTTGTCACTCCAAATTACAGCATGCCAGAAGCTGTGAGGTGTGTCAAAGTGTTGTCAGGCATATTGTAACCAGGTTTTTTTGTTGCATTGGCACATTAAAGGCTTCTTTCTGGCAACTCGACCATGCAGCTCCTTTTTAAGTATCATCGTATTGTGCTCCTTGAAACAACCACCGTCTTTTTCCAGAGCAGCCTGTATTTCTCCTGAGGTTACCCATGGGGTTTTTCTATGTATCCCGAACAATTCTTCTGGCAGTTGTGGCTGAAATCTTTCTTGGTCTACCAGACCTTGGCTTGGTATCAAGAGATCCCTAAATTTTCCACTTCTTAATTAAGTGATTGAATAGTACTGACTGGCATTTCCAAGGCTTTGGATATCGTTTGTATCTTTATAAAGTTCCTTTACCTTGTTATACAGGTATTTTCTCAGGTTCTTTTCTGCTCCCCATGGCTCAGTATCTAGCCTGCTACTTGGACAAAGACACTGACTGCAATTTAAAAAGCTACAGATGTGGGAAATTAACCTTTAATTGTCATTTTAACCTGTGTGTGTCACCTTGTGTGAAGCGGCTTTTCTACTGTTCTAGCTTTTGACCCCAGCTTGTCTTTTGAGTTTAGTTTTTGGACTACGATTTTGCCTTGTTTACTTTATTTTTAATAAAGGTGTTTTATTGGTCTCTAACATACCTTTTAGGTTCTCCTGGTATTCCATATGAACAGGGAGCTTGATTGTGAGATTAATTAAAAGGTCACTTTTATTGCAACATCACCAGTTAAATGACCTTACATAAAACATAGTTGTTTCATGCCACATTTGGGTATAAGTCATAGGTTTATCTTCTACATTCCTGTTGTTAGGGCATAGTTCTAGTATTTCATCATTTGCCAGGATTTATGTCAGATTTAGCCTACAGACTAAACAATTGCCTCTGGTATGGGGACTAACTGTAAAAAACTGTCAAAGCGGTAAATGCTTGGTGATTTTGTTTTTTTATAAATAAAAAGTTTTTAAAGATTTGCATTAATATTATGTTCTAGCCCCCTGCAGCTATAGAGTGCCAGAACTACTTCATCTTCTCAAGTGTATACTGTTATATTACAGGAGTTTGAAGTTTAAAAAAATGAAATATGATTTGTTGTAACGAAATATTCTGATATATGTTAAGTTTTCCTTTAATGAGATTGTGGTAGATAAGTAGTGGTAAGGATTACTATAGTAAGGGTATTTAAACATGAATAGGATAGGCATATGGCTATTCAGAATTTAAGACAAGACAAGAAAAAGTAAGCAGAATAGATGGAGTGAATGTTTCTATGTTATGTTTGTTTCTATGTACAGACTCATTCTTAATATAATCTTAAACTATTAAAACAATGGGAGAAAATGAAGGCCAATGAATTCCCAACAGACATCCATAAGTGAGTTGGCTCAACATTAGGGAGCACGAGGTCTGTCACGTCAGACCTTGCTTTACTGCTCCCTCATCACTACGTTCCGGCAAATAATGCCGAGCGCGGGGATATGACGTCATCCCTGCACTCTGCAGAAATAGCCGGCATGTAGTCATGAGGGAGCAGTAAAGCGAGGTCTGAAGTGACAGGCCTCGCACTCCCACCACAGGATGGAGGATGAAGAATGAAGGAAGAAGGATGGTGTAAGAGGTAAGAGACAGGGAGAAAGGGGTGTAATGGCAGTGTATATGAATGTATGTGTTTGTAAGCTTGTGTGTGTATAGACAGGTGTGTGTAAGAGCAGTATAGGTATTTGTAAGTTGTGTGTAAGGGCAGTCTATGTGTATATGTGTATGTGTAAGCACAATGCATGTGTATGTGTGTGTAAAGGCAGTTGTGTGTAAGGGCAGTATATGTTTATATGTGTGTGTGTGTAAGGACAGTGTATGTGTATATGTGCGGATGTCAGGAGAACACTACCTACTTGAATGTATAATGCCTACTATAAAGTTTGGTGGAGGAGGGATAATGGTCTGTGGCTATTTTTCGTTATGCCCCCTAGGCTCCTTAGTTGAAGGGTAAAATTAATGCTGCAACATAAAAATACATTTTAGGCAACTGAATCCTTCCAACTTTATGGCACCAGTTTCGAGAAGGCTCTCTCCAGCATGACTTTGCCTCTGTGCGCAAAGCAAGGTCCATAAAGACATGATTTGATGAGTTTGGCGTTCAGGAACTTGTGTGGCCTGCACACAGCCTTCACCTTAACCCCCTTTGGGATGGATTACAATACCATTGTGAGCCAAGCATTCTTGTCAGACATCAGTGCTTTACCTCACACATGCCTAATTGACTGAACTGCCACAAAATCCGACAGACACTCTTCAAATTCTCATAGAGAGCCTCATCAGAAGGATGAAGGCTGGTATAGCTCCTAGGGGGGAGGGGCAATCCCATATTAATGCCCATAGTTTTGGAAAGGAATATCCAACAAGCTTACGTAGATGTGTTGTTCAGGTGCCCAGATAAACAAAGCCATGACAATGTTTTTTGTTACAGCGAAAGTGTTAGCTGAGGATGCTTGGTTGTGATTGGGTGTTTTACAGGTAAAACAAAATGGCAAGAAGTGGGCACAGTGAAGCACCGTCAGTGATCCCAGAATTCCCCAGTGCAGATCCAGGAAATTCTCATGTATAATTATAAAATGACACGCAGAGGAAAATAAATGCCACGTTGCTTCAGCACAGCAAATTTCTAGTGTTGCAGCTGACTATATGATTAAACGTCATGTGAAAAATTCATGCAAGTGTTCTGTTGTCTTTTTGTATGGCTAAACAAAAGCTGGATTAAAACAATAAATTGTTGTGACATCACATGTCAGCTTTAATCAGGGAAAAATGTAATGCAATACTTGAAAAGTGCTGTTGTGCATATCTTTGGTAATTAGCTTTAATGAAACAAACAACTTTGAAATCAAATGTAAATCAGCGACTTCAACAGCTTCCCAAAAATGGATTCAAGTGTTATTAATATTAGCATTAAATATTTACACTGTTTTCATGCAGATAAACTTGAGAGCTTCAAAGCTTCTTGAGATGTTATAGTTATAGTAAAGATTCAGTTCCATTTGGCACCATGAATGTAAGCTTCACAGGGGAGTAAACAACTAAAATCATATATTTTTCTATGTATACGTTCTTCCATTTTTAATCTTTGGTTTCGCAGGTCTATCTCTACTCATAAATATGAAATTATCTTCCGCCCCTCTTTACATTAGGTTATTATCTCACTAGGGTGTCTATGAAAGTGTTTTATTTATCCCATATATTACATTAATACAGCAACATCTTTATGGTATTCTAGGAAAATAATTATTTGAACATACATGTATCACGCCATGCAGCCTCAAATAGAAATGTAAGAATCAAATATATAAACATTTTTTGGTGAATACATACTGTAGAGTAGGGAAAATGCTTTCAGGATAGATGAAAATAGACTTATATAAAATTTAGCTTAACATCGATGTAACTGTTCACTAAGGGCAGATTATTCAGGCAGATTGTTATATCCTTCATAATTTAATCATCCAATAAAATACCAATTCACTCCTTTTTGTAATTTGTATTTGTTGGAACTTCATAGATTGCATGTATATGTATATTAAAACATAGTAATACAGTTTTATTAAAACACAACATCAACGGTGGTAAGCTGGAGACCCAAATATATCTTGCGCACACCAACTGCGCACACCAACTGCAAAAAATTAGTCATATGGATATATTCCATGAAACAAATTCTCATTTTCGTTAAAATAAAGATGGGGCATTTATTTAAAGCTCTGGCCTTTAAATCTCACTGGATAGGGGCTCTAAATGGTCTGGTAGTTTAAACATATAAAACAGAATCTTAAATGTTTTCTGTCCTTTATGAACTGAGGGCAGGATGTGAAAGCGTAATATTGTTCAGCATTGTATCAAACATTGCCTTTATGGACCACCAAACCTGAGAAAGTTTGATTATCTTTTTAGTTAAAGTAATAAACCATTATACATGAAAACAAAATACAAAGAGTGCTTCATATAATAATACAAAAACTATTCCTCATTGTATAACATATAACACCAAATGACTTTAAAAGAATTCAGTCACATAAGTGAATACCCGTGAAAAATATATGTTAAAAAAGTCAGTTTCCAAAGAAGGGATATGCAGTAGATCTTCAAAAATGATGTCTTCATGCAAAGGAAGCATTTGGACATTTGAAAATAGTTGTGTTGTTTTGTAAAGTTTTAGAACTGACATTGAGCTCTAAGAGGTTCACAGGCGTAGTTATAAGTTATAACTTTTTGTGTCTGACCTATTTGTGTCTAATTGCAATTTGAAATAAATTAAATAGTAAAACTAATTTGTGTTACCTCTCAGCTTACACGTAACTATCTTTTGTTACAGTATTACACTCTACAGTCTAAAAAGATTTTTTTATTGAGATTTTCAGAAAAAAAATCATTTTACATAGGTACAGAAAGTAAAAGTATATTACAATATTAAATCCATAAAAAATATCAAGGCATATGAATACTGTTTAGCCAAATAGAATAAAAAAAAGACTATTTGGTAAAACTATTTCAGCATCTACAGCACTCAAATATGTCATAAATTAATTGAGTTACTATGGCACTGTCTTTTTCTCCAGACATACAAATTTCTGGTTGAGCTAAGTGCAGAAATGTAGCGTTAAGCAGCGTGATGCTAAGTACACATCACCAATGCTTTTATCGGTGTCAAATGCTATCTGATTACTACCCACTGGAAAAATGGTATAGACAGACCTTAAGGTTCTGTTGGCACTTGAAATAATGTCCCATCTCTTTTTAATCCTATCACAGGTGTTCTTTGGAGTGAAGAAATGGGTGCAGCTATTGTACATAACTTTTCAAAATCGATGTTATGAAATATATTTATTTGACAGGTAGCTGTTAACACTTTGTACAGTAATTATTAGTAAGACTGTTCACATACTTCAGAATAGCTCAATTGGCCAAAGTGGCGAATTGTTGTGTGTGTGTGTGGGGGGGTTTGTTTGGACTGACTTTTATGCAACTTTGTAACCTAAAGACAGATATTTATTTAACTGAGTAAGACATGTATTAACCCCTGCAATAACAACAAAGCCCGTACATGTACGCGCTGCTGTTAAACAGCTGCATCGGCTTTGCAGCATCCACAGAAGCCTCACAAGTGAGGCCGACAGTGGATCCGGGGAGGAAAGCCCTCTCCACAAAAAAAAAATAGCCGCACAGATCATCAAAGATCGCGCCGGTTGGCTAAAACAGTTTAGGAAGCGATCGGCAATCGCTTCCTAAGCATAATCGTGTGTTGCTGACATACCTCTATATCGAGGCATTTAGCAACACAACCCCCCTACCCCGATCGCCTTCTGATTGCTCCAAAGAGCACTTAGCCCTAACTACTGCTACCAGAGACCTCCTACTCCCTATTATCACCCCTTCTTTTGCTTCAATTACCCATACTACTCCCTTAGATTGCAAGGTCATGAGCAGGGACCTCAAAAGCCCACCATTTCTGCCAGGAACTTTGTGTAAAAGTACCATAACTAGTCCCGCCATGGGCGTTCCTGCCAACGTCAGTGGACGTTCCCACCGATGTCAGTGGCCCTCTCCGCCCACATCAGCTGACATTGCAGGAAACATACCCATTTAAAGGGGAAATCGTGCGCCTGCGATTTTGAGGATTCTGGTGTTGACCTGGAAAATTGAAGAGCACTTCTTCCAGAGTTCCCAGGTATATATTAATGTATATTTGTTATGTATGTACTACATAAATAGTACAGTGCTGCATAATTTGCTGGTGCTTAATAAATAAAAATAATAATTTTCTTACAATTCCTTTATCACAACAGAATAAGTGTTGAAAAAAGTAAAAAACATCTTAAAATATAAACAAATCTATGTATAACAGAACTAAACCATACATAACACTTTAAATGGTAATTCTTGTGCTACTCACGAAAAATAAAGAAAAAAAGGTGGTGATGCCCTATTTGTGGCAGGTAATCCATATTGGTTGTCAATTTATGAGATTATTTTACGCAATTAACCATCTCAAATATATTTACTTAAGACCCATGTAGTAATGTAACATATAACCCATGACTCTAGATTGTAAGCTCATTTGAGAGGACCCTCCCCACCTTTTATTTTGCGAATTCCAAATTGTTATGTAACACACTACTTGTTTTATCCTGTTTGGCCAATTGTACCATGGCGCAGACTATGATGGTGCTATATAAATCTAAAAAAAAAATAAGAGAAACAATAATGTATTCATTTTAATTTCTATAAACCGAAAGAATAAAATAATTTGGCACCAGTTACTAATTTCTCCAAGAAAGTCTCAGCACCAGCAGGTCTGTGTTGTTTATGTAAGCCATGACACCAGACTAACACATTACAGGTCCCCTAGGTCTATCGACATAAGTGTATAGGTGCCTGCATCATGTATATAACCCTGTGAGATCTAATCAATGGTGTTTAGCATGGGGATGACGCAAGACACCGAGGACTAGCAGGTGCGCGTTGATTGCTGCTTTCAAAGAAGTGTCCCCTCCTTAGCAACAAACACTGCTTCTAACCTTGTCAAGGTCCCCATGAGGGCTGCAGAAGATACGTTTTCTGCAACATAGTAATCAAACCTTATTACCCTCAAGCTCCCTACCTAAACAGGCAAGAGCACGGTTTCTTTGATTGCAGCTGAACACATACCACATCGCTTACATCTGCTTTTGTTATATGTCACGATGGATATTGTTAGACAACAAGGCACTCTTTATTATAATAGGATATATCTGATGCGAGTAACTATATAAAAATAAAGCTTACCTATGGATTTTTTAATTAAAGTCATAATTTATTAAATCACTGTGATAAGTGGAAAGGTTTGGAGGAGATCCCATAAAACACTTAACACAGTGTTTCTTTAGTGCTAGTGTTACTAGAGCATCTGTGAATGTCATGGAGTATTAAGCAAGTGATCACTCACAAAATTATGTCTTCAAGCTCGTATATCCTCAAACTACTTTATTAAATCCATTATAGAAAATGTATTAACAGCACAATGGGATGTGACCTGTTTATTTAATGGAGTTAAAGATGTTATACATACATAGCTTTATACTACAGGAGACCATGTGCCTCCAGACTATTCGGATCATATGCACTGATCTATGGTTCTTCCTTTTTAAGTTTATGAGCTTAATATTGTTATTAACAGTTAACAGATTAACATGAGACCAGTGTGCCCCTAGTGACTCACCAAGTTCCTGACCTGTTGAAGGACCAGTAATTTTTTCCTCTCCTCCGCACTGGTTCCAGCTTGTAGCACCCTCTGGCTCCATTGAAAAACAGTTCTTGCGTCCAGGCTTGGACCCCAAGCTCCTCATGCTGACATCATCCTGTGCCTCAGCTTCTGATTCTTGGAGGCCATGTGAGCTAGGGCGACCACATCGGCCATGTTTTCCAGGACAGATTTTTTACATATTGCCAACCAGCCCAGATAAAATGCTGCCCTGCATTATGGGGATGTATAACTGACTAAGTGGATCTCTTCCACAAGTCTATACATCCCACATACTGCACAGCAATGGACTGGTCAGCAATATGCAAAATATATACTATATGTATCCTGGAAAACATGGCTGATGTGGTCACTCTACCTGTTACCCCTTGCGCGGCCTGGAGCTGCACCTAGAATGGCCTCCGGACGTGCACTGATTCAGGTAAAGACTCTGAGGCATATGAATGGCCTCTGCCCCCCCGGCATTGCTAGAGTTATTCAGAGGCTCAGATCATTCTCTGCTGGCTCCATTCTAGATCGTGCCCTTACTGCAGTTACCCATTCAGACTCCTTGCTGCTCCAAGTACATGCACCCAACTTCCACGAGTGAGTCAATCCCCCCTCAATGCGATTCCTCCATTGTCCTCCGCACTGCATTCTCCCTTCTTACCACTCCACTCCTGGGCTGATGGGCAGGACTCTCAGACACTTCAGAACTCACTGGTGGTCTAGTCCTCCTTGTCCTCAGGCCCTGTGCAGATGAAGATGCTGATGATGGAGCCTCGATGGGCTCCAGTAGTCCCCCAAGCTTCCACAGTCACCCTCTTCCTGTACTCTTCTTAATGTTCAATCTTCTCTTGTCTTCAGCTGATCTTTTCGCCTTCACTTCTTCAAGTTGCCTAACCTCAAAACACCTAAGCTAAAATCCAATATTAAAGATATTATAAAAGCAACCATATAGTATGTTGAAAGTGTCAATACCACATATGGGGAACTTTTATATTATTTTTCTTCTTTTTCTTCCACTAGGACAAGAAAATAACAGTTACACATAAAATTTCTGATGCCATCGATTTAAGATAGGAAAACCTAATGTCTTAAAATAGAACCCACACAATGGGGTAAATTACATACTTTCTGTACAAAGAAAGCTGTTGTAGAATCCTGCAGTTTGAAAAATATACATGGGGCACTTTTTCCTGCTACAAGTCAGAAAGGCAGAACATAACTGCATGGAAAATAATTATCAAAGAGCTTAGGCAAAACAATAATTGTATCATCTATATTCAGTGATTTTTCTACTCTTCTTGAATTCAATGAATTCCAACTTATTCCAGTAGACTTCTCCTTAACAAGATAGTATTTTTTAATTTCTCAGCCTGTAGTACTTTCAGATGTGAAACCATGTTGCACATTTTTAGGATGCCTATACGGACCATTATTTTGTGAAATCTGTATCACAATCTACCTGCTTTAATCATACAGGTAACTAAATAGTCTCATTTAACTGCTTAGAAAACTGTCAGCTTTAAGGATAAGCACAAGATGGCTGAGAGTAAGAGTCACTAAAGGGAAAGTTTTGATTTCAACTCCTTGACTTCTTACACATCGAATTATACATAATGTGGGCCCAGCTCAATCAATCTTGTTGGAGAAGTTTGCCAATCTTGGCCCTTTTTAGTTTATAGTAAAGTCAGAGAATAAAACCACAGCTCCCCTGCCAACTCCCCCTTTAGTGAATAAAACCCTTTGTGTGTATTAGGGACAGAAAGTGTGGGATAAGAGTTATAACTAATAACCATATACTTAATGAGATTAGCATGTACTATCCAGTTTTGTATATTTCCAACATTCTTAGGCCAATGTCCTATTTCCGCTCCACCTATTAATCATCCAACATTTGTTAAGGCCCCCTGGATGTGCCTCTGGCATTAGCTAGAAAAAAAAGTAGATTGTTTACAGAAAGAAGTAGGAGCACGAATAATAATAGGAAAAAAAGGAACTAGTAAGCCACTAAAATTCAGCCTTTAAATGTATAACATATAGGAGTAGTTAAAAGAGTGGTCTACCCATGTGATTTTTCACCCATATTTACATGAATACTTAGGAGCCTTCTAAGCAGGAACAGCCCCACTTGTCACAACTGCGTGTACCAGATCAGATTTTTGTGCAGGGACACTCACAGGCTTTTAGACCCCATGACACATGGACTGATGACTCTCTGCGTGTGGACAGTGGACCTGGAAAGACAGGAATCACAGCATCCATTGAGCCCTATGTTGGTTACATTCTAATCCAAAGATCCCTGGCACCACCATATATGCAAACTAGGGGGCACCACTGTCAGGTTGAGATATAATTTGCCAAAGGTGATTGAAACCCTAGGGGTGGCAGGTATGCTATTCAGGAGGTCTCTTCCTCCACCAGAAAATGAAGTAATAAGCAGGCAGGTCTATACTGCTCATACGACTTGCCCCAACAGAACATCAAAAAGTACCCTGGCGTAATAAGTTAATTGATTATTTTTTTAGTTTAACTAGTAACAAAACCATCTACCTGGTAACTTACTCTGCCAGGCTGGATTTGGGTAGCCAATTAACTAAAGTGTCTTACAAAAATGTATTTGCATTTTTGTATACCTGCATCCGCACATAGTCATGCTTTGCAGGGAGTTTCCTACCTCTTAGTTACAGAATGCTAATTAACTATGGAAAAATATGCAGACAGAGGCCTCTGCCCTTGTAATTCTGTTTGTTTTAATTTATTTGGCTTCTCTGTCACAGCATGAGGTGAAACATTCATTTATTTTTCGTTGTATGAAAACCACAGCATTTTGATATTTTCATTTGTGCTTATGATCAGAGCCCATTTATCCAAACAAGGGCGTCCCTGATTAAATCAGGACATCTACCAAATAAAAAGAGAGAAATGTGTCTGACTAATAAGTTAATGTCATTGGCAAAGAGATAAAAATGAAATGTGTCTGAATGAAAGTGCATCTCATTAAAAAGCAAAGTAATGAATACATAAGAAACAAAGAAATGTCATAATCCTTTTTTCTTTACAAATTTTGATGAGAAAAATACCTAATAAAATCCACATGCGCTAAAAATAAATGAACTCACACAGATTCTATTCTAGATATTTAATAATAATATAATTAATAATCAGATGGTTCATTTTTAGTGTTTTGATTGTGGCAATAGCTGAACAGAACGGAAAGTAAATAAATGATACTTCTCCTGTTATCATGCTCACATTCCTCTCACGAAACCTCATGCATTTTTTTTTGGTTCCCAAGGCTCAGCTCATAATTACAGTATGCTATGGTGAATTAAGAAAAAAGACATCAACCATAAACACTAAATGGAAAAAAAAAACATTTTAGAATCCCAAGAGTGGATTCAAGTATAAACACTAAAAATAAGCAAACATTTTCGGTATTCTGAACGGTAACATTGGGAACAAAGGGAACAAATTATAATATCACATTTTTTTTTTATAGGGCGATGTGATCCCAAAAAGGATCATCCAATGTAGTCAGAAAAGGTAATGCAACAGTCAGAATTACAACAAATTAAAATGAAAAAAAAATATCTCGATCACACAGTTATTTCAGCCCAGGAGCAACATGAAGTTGCGGGTGAGGCAAGTTGAGTTGGGAAAAACATCAGATTGCGATGGGCTGGATCTGTTCTAATAGCGTGTGCCAGCGCTATTCTGCAGGAATCCAGCCTATAAGTAATGGAGCTAGAGGGAACTCATGCCCTACTGTGGCTGAATAGCGAGAAGTGGACTTGCCTGGCAAAAGAGTGTCTTCACCCACCCTTCCCATCGCTGGATTTCTATGATTTATGTTCTATGGTTCTGTTATTGGAGGTATGAGTCACCCACCCAATAAAAAGGGGGTGGACGGCATCTGAAAGTTTAAAGGTTTTAAAACAGGTTTAGACAGTTACAGCTAAATGGAAGTTGGATGCTTATTGAGCTATGATAATTGGTTTTGTTAAATCTGCAAATCTCAATAAAAGAACCACCTACTGCCTTTCCTCCACTATAATGATGTGTCTAATGTTTATTATATGCTGCTAGAATGTGTTTATTTTTTTTCTAATTGGAACAGGACCTTTAACGTGTAAATCAATACAGGGGATCCTGCAACCTACAGCACCACACAAAATACGAATGCAATAGTTCTCATTACACTGCAATGAAAATATGTTTATATAGCAAACATATATTTCCACTGGTCAAGGCTCTTTCTAAATTAATATAAGCGTATGTAGTTTGTTTTAATGGGATGTGACAGGAAAGAAAATGTTCCAGGTATGGCTAAGGTTTTGTAACATTAGAAAAAAATATTACTGCCGAACAGTAGGAATCTATTTTAAGATTCTAGAGTCAACCAGCTCAACCAAATCGAGTATAGCTAATTACTCTTTTGTGCCTAATTAGTCTTAGGATCTAACTAGCCCATTAAGCATTTTGTTTTCAATATGAACGTCCCAGATGCCTACAGCAGAAAAATGTGCATTAAGATACCTCAACCTATAACGTGCATATATGGCACACTAAGTCCTTGTCTTCTGGGATACTCCTCTGTGCAATGCAATAGCTTTTGGTCCTTAGGTATAAATACGGCTCTGCCGTTAGAGTCAGGTCATTGCCTCCAAAGCCGCCTCTGCCCAGACAATTCAATTATATGGATTTAACATAGATGCCCAAACATTAACAATTAAATACATGGTATCTGGCAGTTGTACTTCACAAATTTCGTTTTCAAGTGATTCAAGCATCATATATATAAAGCTGAACGCCGTTCCAAGCTTTCCTGTGCTAATACCATCAAGGTCAATGGATATAAAACCCTTGAATAAAAGCGACTGATCTTACTGGGAGACAATGACTGGGAATAAAAACCAAAACCTTTTGTAATTGTTTTCTTACCTAGGTTGTAGCTTCTCAAGTCACACAAATATTCCTTATTGTTTAATTGTGTTGTTTATGTAGATCAATATCTGCATCTGAAATATTATGCTCATGAACCCATTGAACTCTCACCCAGCTTGGATATTAAACATATTGATCCAGAGGCCAGGCAATCAACTCTGGAGATGTAGGTGAAATCCAGAGAGCTCCTAGGTATAATAATCACTTTGCTCATTAGAAACACACAAAAAAACAGTTTTTTCGCAGACATCACCGCTTATCTTGACAAGAAATATGGGCTTATTCAAGTAAGCAGAACCAACTTTACCCGCTTGTGCCATCAGATACATAGGCAACCATTTAGCTCCTCATCATATACCCCACACCATATGCCTGAATTGCACAGAGAAATAATTGTGGGTTTAGTCACCTCTAAAGTGTCACATTAATAACTATGGTTAATATTCTTACATAGAACCCTGAAAAAATGATCAGCAACACAATAAACTATGTTCATTTTAAAACAGAGGCGTGAGCACAATCCTTTCATCTTGTTTTTAAACGTCTACTTAAAAAAAAAAAAGGATGTTCAGATGGGATTTTAGAAATACTCAAATATACCATTAGATTATCAAGGATTCTTGTTTGACAGATGGCTTGCATGTGCTGTCAATCCGCAGGAAGCCAAGAGATTCTGGAAGGCAGGAAAGCATTTTAATATAAATCATTATATGTCGGTAAGATGGTGAAATGTGCCACAAGCTTCTCAAGGCTTAAACAACTGCTACAGAAATTAGATAAAAGCTGTCATATTCTGAGAAACATCTGCAAAATGTATCCACTTTTTCTTAAAATAACCTTTTTCATCTATAAAAGAGCAAGGGGCTTAAAAAACGACATTACACAGCTACAGTGAACTGAAAGTTAATTTATTAAGACTTGGCGAGTTAGACAAATCATATCACCACATAGCTATGTAAGTTAAAGGGTTAATTTATCCAATTTGTGAGATTCCAGACCAATTACTTCACTTAGGGAAAATGCTGGTGCCACAAATTTAGTCTAGTGACTAGAGGTCCTCTTTTTGAAGGCCAAGAGTGTGTTGAATAGGATCTCCCAACAATTTATACCACATTCAACAGCATAGAGTTCACCAACTTACTGTGCATAACATTAGGCCATTGGAACCTCTTGATAACCAGTTTACAGCCTACTAATTGTACCTTTTTACAATATTCTGAGTTCCTTCCTTAACTGTAGGCAAAACTAAGTAGTTAATTTAAAGCGTTCATGGTACTGTAAGTTTATTTGCACTGACATAGGTAAGCTGGCAGGACCAACACCCTATCCATGGACCATAATACTAGGTAAGTCTCAGTGTATTTCAAGTAAAACCCAATTTAATTTAGTACATTGATATATTAGGCATAGCACATGGTCATGAGTGGTAATTATGATTAGCAATTATTTCTCCTCAATCAGGTAATAGTAGCTATTATTGCTCCTCAATCAGGTAATAACTCTATATGAATCTGCCGCATGTATATTTCCAGAAAACTGTAGTCTTTAGTAATTGATGCATCAGGCTACATTGCATCAGATTGTGTACAAACAAGGAACAGGCCAGCTGCAAAAAAGTTCAGTAATCAAAACATGTTTTTATATTTACTAAGATGTGATGTATAGTTTTCTGGCACCCAACACCACATTCCAAGAACCTTTCTTCCTTAAGGTCTGTAATTAACTAGTCTGACTGATCTCGAATCACCTGACACTTTGTTGATTGTCTCGTAGTTTCTAAAATAACACCTTCTTTGACTGTTTATAACACAGTTTGTTTGAAGACCACCTGAACAGATGGTATAGAAGAATGGAGCTTATCCAACATTACAAGTGTTTTCTGCAGCCCTTTTTTGGCTCCTAAGAAAGTTTCCACATTAATGAGAAGCATAAAAGTGAAATATTAATGATCAGGGGCAGAGAGTTTCCTTTGAAGTCATCTGTCATATGTTGATCTCCAAATGATAACGTTGCTCATAATACTGGGATCCTAAAAATGAATATACATTATTTTGACTGGTGCAATAAATCATAAATATGTCATCAATATTTTTTTCCTTTAACATCAGCTGTAAAGGATTCTAAAATAGCAGAAGGAAAGTACATGTTATGTGGCTCTGAGTATCTGAGTTCACTGCCTAAAAGGACCAATGAGAACTCACTTCTTGTCTTCTTTGCAAATGTGTATTAAAATACTGGGATAAATTGATGATTGGTATAAAATCATTGTGATAGCCATGTCTAAAATACCTACACTTACAAGGTAAATACATTTACATAAGTTAAGGCAGCCTAGACTCTGTTTACCAAAATGGAAGGAGGGTGAACTGGAGGAGAATGGAAGACATTTCTCAAAATATGTTAAAACAAAACTAAACCTTATGATACATTGGGAAAGCATTAATCTAATCCCTCTAGTTTTACATCGGTTCAAAATAGTAATATAAACAAAGTTATTAGCCAGTTATGGAGATAAGTTAAGGTGCACACTGGAAATGTTAAATTATTCCTTACTTCTGGTTAAACTGCTGCTGGAGCCCCTATTTAGAAAATTCCAAACTCAATGTAAAATTATTGTTGCTCCCCTTCCTCTACTTGTTTTTGTTACCAAGTAAACATGTTGATGAGAAAAACATTGAAGAACAGTATATCACTGCTGAATCTGGTGTTGAAAGGGGTCAAAATCGAGCAATAATCACAATACTTTCGTCAAGACGAAAACATCATTTTGCCAAGTTTTAACCTATAAAAGTGATGCATTTCCTATTGTACTAGGGAAGCCCCATGTCATCTATCTCCTCCAGTGGGCTCTTCAAGTTTATCCCTCTTGCTATTTGTACGGAGCAGCTACATTTTTACTTAAAAATAATAATGAGGGACCCAGACATAATAGGAAACTATTTATTGTATTTATCTGAACAAGACATAGATATGTTGCTTAAAGCAACTTTAATTTCGGGGGTCTAAAACAAATACAAAATTTATTGTCATTTATAAGTAAATAAATTGTCATAACTATCAAAGTCAATAGCCATTGACAGACAGTACGCACCTATGAAACCATGTAGACTGAAAAATTTGGATAGTTTGGATATTGCTTGCGATCCCTACTCGGTATTTAGTCACCTAGAGAAATTTCCTATCTTCCAGGTCAGTCCTCACAAGAAAACATTACTTCTATTGATAAGTTCATGCATTGTGTGTACAACAAACCATAAAAATAATCACCTATATCATCATGCAACATTAAAAATGTTGATTTTTTTCCAAGTTGTAATAGGTTTAATGCTTTGCAGATGCATTCTCTTATGGCTATGTAATAATCCCAAAAGGTACAGAAGGGAAGGTATGTTTTAGCAAACTGTGCCAAATCCATGATTCAGACACTATTTCTGTAGAGATAAAAGACTTTCACTAACAGCTTTACTTAAATCAAGAAAGACGGAAGTCATATATCTCTTAGATTTACTGGCAAGTCTTTCCTTCTGAGTTTTCGAGGGTGGAGTCGCTTTAAAATATAGCTTTTATCTAGATTCTATGTGTATTTCTGACAAGCCTCAAACAAGCATTTTGGATATATAAATAATACTTTAAACGTTTACCTTAAAGTGAACCTATTTGGCAGAAATGTGTAGAAAAACAACTTTTCAACAAAGAAGCTATTGTCACTTATGGTGTCTGTTGAAATACAGTGCATTTTTAAATCTATTCTAAATTTACCCCTGGGGATACTACTAGAAGGTCCACAAGTCACTTCAAGACACACTGCAATATTTTCATAAAAATATGATTACTGATATCTTGTAAGTTTGAAGAAAACTTGGCTACAACACATCTGCTTGCAACACTTATATAGATAATGCGGCTACTATATGCAAAACCTATATATCATTTTGAAAAATACGATGAGGGAATGTGTAATTAATGATATCAAATCATCTTAACAGGTTTTTAAGGTAAATCCTTTCATTGGTCAACACTGCCAAAAGACATGGAAAAGGCACTTTGGGGTGGGACAGTATTATTTGGGGGATTCTAAAACTATTCTTTGGTAATTTGGAATAGCCTAAGACATAGGTGTAAAGTTGGACAAAATACCCTTGACTGCTATATCCTTCTATTGTCTTGTTTTTCTTTGGTCTGAAGCACGTTCTTTAAACTTCTCAGCCTTGGTTGTACATTGTTGTAGATTCATATTATTCTGACTAGGACAATATTTTTTTTTGTCATGGAAGAAAAAAAAATTCAGCCAAATTGAAAATAGCTATTTTTATTCTATCACGCAAAGACCCTGTCCATGTCTTGTAAGATCCAGGTTACTGCAGATATTTTGCTGCTTCTCATTAATACATCAATGAGATTGTTTGTTGATAGACTAGCTCATCATTCTGCATCCTGACTTTTACTTTCATTTGTACTTATAATCATGTAATATTTTGACAGACAACAGAATTTACATATTTTATTTTTTGACTCTACATTTCTCTGGGGAGCATGTGCCCCTAAAATATTGACAATACATGTTTTATTCTCTTCTCATTATGCATATTAGTTGAAGGAATATATAAGACGGTGCTTTGCTCCAGACTGTTTTATAGGTATGGATTACATTTTGGTAAATTGAGATAATATGTTTATCCCAAATTTCCCTTTCCAGGGAAACTGTATAGAGCCAGAAAACTATATTTTTGTTGATGCAAAATTATAATCAAATTTCAGTAAACACATAAATCACAGACATAACACATGCTTAAGTAGATATAAATGTATTTTGTGGGTAATATTACACAGAAACATGAACAATACCAAAAGAAGAATGTAATGTGTCCCTTTACATAAAGAAGAAGAAGTTAAGCCAAAAAAATTAAGCCATTGTTATTTACTATGTCACAGGACATATATATTGTGTATCCTTCCCATTAGTAAATGTGTTATTTTAGTTATGAATGTAATAATTAGTTATTTTCTATATGAATGTATAAATAACAATAACAACATTGAATTCCATTGAAGTAACTCTCTACAATAAATAGGCTTGTATGCAAACCTTTTTCAATATCACCCCCCCAAACAGTCCGTTTCCAATGAATTCAGGAGGCAGATCCTGATACAAACTCCCACCAATCCGATTATTGTCCATTTTTGTAAAGGACCATTTTCTGGTGTATTATGTATTGTAGGAGTGTATATTTAATGTCAACAACCTATTCAATAATAAGAAGTTCTGTTTACAGCTGCTGGCACATTGCATTTAAAAATGCTGTACAATACATTAGTGCTTCAAAACTGGGTAACGCGAAATTAGTGATATTCTTTTGAACCAGCATATCAATGGTGTACTTATCATTCAGAAGCAGAAATACATTGGCTTGAGTGTTTTTTGTTTTTTTTTCTCATTCTGTGCTCTTCTCGTTTATGTCGGAAATCTTAAAATACCAGAGAACTAAGAGAACGAGTCGGAGTGCTGTTCTCTTGAAGACACAGACTGCTACATCTAATTAGAGAGACTTGCATCTACTGTGAAAGAGCCACAGGCACAAAAAGAGTACTGAAATTCTATGGTTAGCTTCCACTCTTCACTTTTTTTTAAAGCACTTCTGTAGACAGACCACCTAAGTATTCAACTCTTCTCTAGCATGGCTAAAAAATAGTGTGGAATTGTATTTCTCTTTTGTAGATCTCTGCTAACTTTTTATGTACAGAAAAAAATAACTCTTGTAAGGTTGTTAGATATTTCGGAAATGCATGCAACATCTTGGGCTAATATAAATATACAGGGCAAAACTGTACTGTTTATAGGCTAGTAATTACAGTATTTCCCCATGCATGGGCTCTAAAAACTAGGTGTGTCTTATACAGTGGTTGTAGATTGCAGTTACTACTTCCCAGTCCCTCCCTCCAGTCACACTGACAATCAGCCCCGCCCCTTTCTGATTAACAGTCCCTCCCTGCAGTTACACTGAAGATTGGTCCCGCCCCTTTCCTCATAGCGTCCACATGGCTAAGCAACTCATCTAACAGTGAGTACAAATTTAATATTTGGGCTGCTGAAAGTTAAGGGAGGTGGGGGTTAATTTAGGGCAGTTAATGGTTAATGGGTGTTTAGGGTTAATTTGGCCAGTAATGGTTAATGGGGTGTTTAGGGTTAATTTAGGGGCAGTAATGGTAAATGGGGTCTTTAGGGTTAATTTAGGGGGAGCTTATGGATGGGAGTGATGAGGATGACGAGTATGAATTTTATGATAAATAAAACGTGAGTTCAATAACTATGTAATACATTTTTTTTCAAATTTCGGGCCCCAAAATTGCGTCTTATACATGGGAGCGTCATATACATTGGGAAATACGGTATTTAGTAGTTGGCTCTAAAGTGCAAAAAGACACTGCCATTATTTGAGATATCTTGGCATGCCATGGGTCATCCTTATTCATAATGTAATTATTACTTTGTAATAATAGCAAACACACACACATATTATATAGTATATATATATATCGTACTTGTTTGATTATACGACGACCCTCAAAATCTGAATATTAATTTAGGAAAAAAAGAAAAAGCCTGAATAGCCTAGTAATATTACTAGTAATATATTTACTAGTAAATGTTAATTCATGTAAACTATATTAATTCATGTAAACTATATAAACTATTTTTTTTAAATAAAAGCTATGATTGAGAAAAAAAAATTTTTTGTCCTTTTATTTTCCAACCTGCCCCCCAGTTATGCACATCTGCCCCCAGGCTTGCCACTCTGCCCCAGAAATGCCTTATACCCATGGGCGTAGGAACCCCTAAAAATATGGGGGGACAACATTTTCCCCCATCAGATCCCCACTTTTTCCCCA
>VKOC01020949.1:0-47533 GCA_009364415.1 Spea multiplicata | reverse complement strand
CTCTCTCTCCTCGTATCCTCGCGCTCGCTCTCTCTCCTCGTATCCTCGCTTCCTCTCTCTCCTCGTATGCTCGCTCTCTCTCTCTCCTCGTATCCTCGCGCTCGCTCTCTCTCCTCGTATTCTCGCTTCCTCTCTCTCTCCTCGTATGCTCGCTCTCTCTCTCTCCTCGTATGCTCGCTCGCTTGCTCTCTCTCCTCGTATGCTCGCTCGCTTGCTCTCTCTCCTCGTATCCTCGCGCTCTCTCTCCTCGTATCCTCGCGCTCGCTCTCTCTCTCCTCGTATCCTCGCGCTCGCTCTCTCTCCTCGTATTCCTCTCGCCTCTCTCTCCCTCGTATCCTCGCGCCCGCTCATCTCTCTCCTCGTATCTCGCGCTCGCTCTCTCTCTCCTCGTATCCTCGCCGCTCGCTCTCTCTCCTCGTATCTCGCGCTCGCTCTCCTCTCTCCTCGTATTTTCCTCGCGCTCGCTCTCTCTCTCCTCGTATCCTCTCGCTGCTCTTCTCTCTCCTCGTATCCCGCGCTCGCTCTCTCTCTCCTCATATCCTCTCGCTCGCCTCTCCTCTCCTCGTATCCTCGGCCCGCTCGCTCTCTCTTCTCCTCGTTATTCCTCTCGCTCGCTCTCTCTCCTCGTATCCTCGCGCTACGCCTCTCTCTACCTCGTTATCCTCGCGCTCGCTCTCTCTCCTCGCTATCCTCGCGCTCGCTCTTCTCTCCTCGTATCCTCGCGCCGCTCTCTCTCCTCGTATCCTCGCCATCTCTTCTCTCTCTCGTCTCTCTCTCTCTCTCTCTCCTCGATCCTCGCGCTCGCTCTCTCTCCTCGTATCCTCGCTCTCTCTCTCTCTCTCCTCGTACATGTACATGTCAAACGTTATCATGAAATACTCCAGTTAATAGTCTCCCCTCCTCCTATCTCGTCGCCTCTTCTGACACCCTTTATACCAAATGGCTTCTGCGTGGCTCTCTGTCTCTGGAATGTTTTTTCGCCCCAGAAGACTTTCTCATATCCTTCAGACTGCGGCTGCATTCCTGAATCCCGGAGAGCGACCTCCGACCGGCCAAATGACTGACGGCTCAAAATCTAGACCTACGATACGTTCGTTACTGTAGAATCCCGATTGAGATATTTAATTAA
Source organism: Spea multiplicata (assembly GCA_009364415.1). Lineage (NCBI taxonomy): Eukaryota > Metazoa > Chordata > Amphibia > Anura > Pelobatidae > Spea > Spea multiplicata. Next base: position 46,404 of record VKOC01020949.1, on the reverse strand, counting down.
AATGTTCTATTTTTCTATTTTCATATACGGTATATAATATTTGATATATGATTTTTATATTATTTACATTTTATATTTTATGTTGGGATCAGATTTCTGAAAGCTCCAGGTAAAAGTGATTGCGCAGAAGAATAACGAGGTCCGTGGAATGAAAACCAAATGTTATTATTTGATATCCGTCCAATAACCTGCGCGAAGCAGCTCTCCAAACACAGGCTTTCGCAACTGCTTTTGAAGTTAATCTCTCTGAAAAAGCGATATCCGAAATACCGGAACTTTGTGACTTCTGGCTTCATCGCGTATGTCTGATATCCCTCCCCATGGAGGCAATTCCATAAGAATTAAAATATATAATCTATTAAATATCCTCCGGTCCCGGTGCTCGCCCTTTAATTAACCTGGGAGGATATTAAACTCCAGAAACTGCCATTTTTTAGGAAGTTGGGCCCCCCCCCCCCCCCCCCCCTCTTTACTCATGTCTGGTTTATCGCTCGCTGCCTCCTTAACCGCCGTGGGAATCGCCGTTTTCCGGTGTGACCCACGTACCGAATACACATCCATGTAGCACCCAGCGTCAACCGTTCAGCGCCGCCGCGGCTCTGTCAGTCCGCGTTTAGCTCTCGGCCCCTCTTTGTGCCGTTCTGTCAGAGCTGTTTATCCGTGTCAGAGCGCTTGCCCCCCCCCATCACCGGGCTTCCCAGGGTAGATTTAAGTCGCAATGGATCTGTATTAGCCTGTCTGTGTGACTTTAAACGTGCCCCCCCGCCCCCCGTCGTTTCCCATTCCCCCCCGCCAACCGTATCCCCATCCCGGTGATATTTCTTATTGCTGCTTATTATTATTATTTTATTAATAAATATTTATTATTAGCAGCCCGGAACCTGTTAAAAAAGTCTATGCTCTTAACTCCTATTTATCTTAGAAGATACTCTGCTGAGATGTAATAGTACATAAAAAATACCTTTATATAACCCAGACCCCACCCCCCCACGGCGGGGCTGCGAAACAATTTAACCCCCCCCCCAACCCCCCACCATTAAATCAGTCCTGCAAAAAATATACCAGCGCAATTCCTCTCTCGCTCCTCCGTTTAACACTTTCACCGATAAACACCCCGGCCCTCCGCCGTCTGCTTTACCATAAGAAATACGTCAAAAATGTTCATTTTCCGCGTTTCCGGGAATAACATCCGGAGCGGATCGTTTGTGTTTCGGCTCCTGAACTGTTTTCACGAGGTCCAAACAAAGCAGCTATTCTCTGTCGTGATAACTTTTCTCCCGAAGTTTATAAACACGGCGGCCGGCGGAGTGACGCACGCTCCGGGGGTCCGCGTAACCGAGACCCCGCTTTATATAACAATCGGGACGTTTTCATAACAATCGCAAAGTTTGGTAAACGAGCAAAAGATACACGAGAACTTTCAAAACGGCTAGAAAAAGCAGTCCTGGGATGAATAGGAAATGCCTCGGTGAGCGGGGGGGGGGCATTCTGTCGATTGCTATAGCGATAACACTGCTGTTCAAACTTTGTATCAGATTCTTTTTTGATACATAAACCCGAGTGCGGAGAAAGTGTCTGTTTCCAAAGTCCAAACAAAATGAAACATAATGGCATCAGGTTGCTACTTTTTTCCCCCGTGCCCTTATTGACAGTGTGATAGATAAGCGGAACGGCCTCCCAGCAGAGGTGGTAGAGGGTAATACAGTGCGGGTATTAAACATGCATGGGATAGACATACGGCTCCTGCATCTAAGACAGGGGTGTCCAAACTGCGGCCCTCCAGCTGCTGCAGGACTACATCTCCCATACTCCTCAGCCAGCCCCTTAGCTGAAAGAGCATTATGGGAGATGTAGTCCTGCAGCAGCTGGAGGGCCGCAGTTTGGACACCCCTGATCTAAGACGAGACCGACGACTGATTAGGGTTTGAGTCTCTACAGCAGGAGAAACGGGCGATTAGACGGTGTATGTAGCGTGTTGTATGTTAGACTGCGTGTTCCGTGCTGTGACATCACATATGATTCGACTGCAGTGCTAATATTATTATGTATTTCTATAGCACCATCATATACCGCGGAGCTGTACAGCAGGGTGCAGACGTCCTCCTCTGTGTGGTTTTTATCTTTTTAACCCCGTCAGTGCTGCAGGGGCTCGTAGCCGAGGGGGCTGCATGTTTCCTTAGAGAGGCTTTTAAGGTCCAGTCCCTGGAATGACTGATAAGGAGACCCTAACTGCTAAACGGCGCTCGTAGTTGTCGGGTACGGATTCCCGCGTCTTTCCCATGACCGTTCCCCCCGTGGGACTTTGCGTAAGTCGGGTTGTTGGGAGACAGCTGCACGGCGCCCCCCTCTGACCTAAAGCGTTCGGAGATAAAACAGCTGCCCCCCCCCCTTCCTCATATGAAAGGGGCGTCCGATGCCTGCCGCCCATAGATGAATCGTCGCGTTAATTTGTGGAAAATTCCAGTTGTGAGGTTTTTTTGTCCCCCCCCCCCCATAAGCTCCTATCTTGCGCACAGCTGCGGGAAATGGCATTCCCACCCAAAGCATGCCCGCCGCGTTTAGCAGACATGGCGTGAGCGTCCGTGCGGACAGCCTGGGCGCCGGCGATAAAATGAATGAATGCCCGACACCACGCGTCCGAAGCCGCACGTGAGCTCACGCTCTAAACTGCTTAAACGATGGATGAGATTTCTGCCTTTAACCCCTTCACGGCAAAGCCGGTAAATAGACGGGCCCCCAGCGCATTGCCCCTGATGGGTTTTCAGGCAACTCGGTATCCCTGAGGAATATCTGCTTTAAAAGAGGCTTTTGCGATGGGGTAAGAAGGGCTTCTTCTGACATAGAATCCATGGGACGCCATGACTGCCCGGTTGGTGCGCGTCTTCGATGAGGTGGGGTGGATGGAATCTCCGCTTCTATGATGTAAAACCTGAACATCCGAACCCTGATCGTTCTTCAGATACTCGGACAGACGACATCTGCCATGGAAAACTTCGTGGCTCCCTGTTGATGGATTTCGGAAGCCGATACGATATCTAACATCGGTTATCGTTCCGGGAAACGGCCTCGCCGGGTGATCGCCGGATGGATCCGTCTTCGCGTTCCGGGGAAAGTCGCCGAGCGTCTCCGCCGCCGAGATCTTCCACTTATCTGCTGGAAGTTAAATTAGGGGGGCAATAAACTTTTGGTGTGGGATAAACGTCGAAGTGTTTATAACTGCTGGCGTTTTGCTTATAATAAAACTGTCTGCCGAGCCGGCGTCTCTCTCTCTCTGTCAGCGAGGTATGTGCGGCCGGCACCGAGCTGCGCATGGAGATTAATGGGGGGTATAAACGCACGCGGTGCGGTACATCAGGTGTTTGTTAATAAAGGATAATAACACTTAGCTCACTTAAGTAAAGCCAGACCTGGAAAATTGCCATCTCTCATTCTAATTGCCCCGTTAGCCTAATGGATAAAAGATAAAAAAAAAAAACAGCTTCTTCTCCCTTCCTATTCTTCTTTCTTGTGTTTGCCTAATGGGCTGCATGGTAACCATGGTTACCGGTGGTGTTGCTTTGAAGGGGTTAATCTCTGCTTACGGATCAACAGATCGAGAAACGTATAAATTAAATTTATTTTAAAAAAAAATAATAACTGACTTGACGTCGGATTGCTGCTTGATTTGGATTTATTTAGGAAATCATAATATAATAATAATAAATAAATTAAAATGGAAGCCAGTTGTTTGGCCGGCGCATGTACATTATCCAGAGTCCATCGCCGCGGTTATTGACGCGATCCGATCGTTTAACTCCGGAAGTCCCTGCGTGTCGGCGTTATGATGTAGACCGTGGGTTTATAAGCATCTATAATACATTTTTTTGATCTGTATGAAAACCCTGATTCTTCTGCAAATGGATAGCATCAGGGACGTCGTTTTGAGGCTCAGAATTCCAAAAGAATGTAAATTAATGTTATTTGTTTCCTTTTTTTGTCTTCCAGATCGTGAGGACCAATCCATTCTTTGCACGTGAGTAAAATCCATTCTCTGTTACGGCGTTACCGGTATACCGAGTGCCGCCGGGTGTCGGGACTGAAGTGCGTGAACCCGCGTGGGAAGTCGGGGGGGGGGCGGTGTGTATTTGGTCTTCTGTAGGGCTGCGGGAGTTCAGCCGCGCCGTAGGTGAGGAAGGACGAGCATTGTATAGCCCGTCAGCTGCCATCAAGCTCTTGTTCTGAGTTACTCTCACCCAAGCTGCCATCTTTTTATTCATATGGCACTTGGGCACTTGGCTTTTTGCTCTGCCATGAGCTGTGCCCCAACCGTAGTTTTGGGTATCGCTGCTCGTAGCCAAGACAGTACCCGGGACCTGGGGGGCACATATGGCCGCCCCCTGGTTTAGTAGACATGTCTGTGTCCGCACGTCCAGGGGCAGAATCTCATGAGAGGTGGCAAACACCTTCCATCACGAGAGCGCCAACCTGTGTCGGCCCGACGGTCCGGGGGACCTTCAGACTCGGGAGGACTGCGGTCTGTCTGTCTGTAGCGCAAACAACTTGTTTGGAGCTCAAGAAGTAGAAGTTTTTTCCCTCCTTTTTACTCTAAAAGGACTGAAACCTTCATGTAACTCAGGATTGTCTGGGCTGCTCCTTTTTGGCAAAGCTGCTAATTTCCCCTTCATTCCTGATCCATTGAGTGAAGTCTGAATCGCCGACTTTAGCAAAAAACACCCCATAACCCATAACTTTCCTATAAAAGGAAGGCTCATCCACGTCGGCCAGAGAGGGCGAGAAAGGCGCTGTGCCCGTTATCGAAATGACCGCATCGGATGGCAGTCATTCCCGAGCGTCACCCCTGTGCCAACTTCCTGACGTTCTGTAAGCAACTGCTGGGTATAGAAATCAAACGGAAGCGATCTTTATACGGAGTAAACGCACGGCTTTTCCCCCTGGGGGACCGTTAGCCGGCGTTTTCGGTGTCTTTGTGTCTGACGCGGCTGCATGTACACAATCGTAACGCTTTAATGCTTTCAGAGGTGAATCAGGAGCAGGCAAGACCGAAAACACCAAGAAAGTCATTCAGTATTTAGCTCACGTGGCTTCTTCTCACAAAGGAAAAAAGGACCACACCATTCCTGTAAGTTCTTATTCATTACCGTTACAGACCACCTTCTCAGAACATCATCCGGCTAGCTGCTGGGGGGGGGGGGTATTTGGTGAGTGGAAAAATAATTCAAAGAAATGATCAGCCTGAAAATAGAACGATTGGGTTTTACTTTATTTACAAACCTAAAGAGGGGAATACAAAAGATGTCCGTTTCGTATATATACCGTATATAATACACACACACTGCTGTTTAAAAGTTTGGGGTCACTTAGAAATTTCCTTGTTTTGAAAGAAAAGCTAATTTTGTCCATTAAAATAACATGGAACGGATCAGGAATTCAGCGCAGACGGGGTTAATGCTGTAAATGACAATTGTAGCTGGCAACAGCTGATTTTTAATGGCATCTCTTCATAGCCGTACAGAGACCTTTATCACTCCCATCACTCCTGTGTTCCAATGGCTCTTTATCACTCCCATCACTCCTGTGTCCCAATGGCTCTTTATCAGCCCATCACTCCTGTGTTCCAATGGCCCTTTATCACTCACTCCCCATCACTCCTGTGTCCCAATGCCCTTATCACTCCCATCACTCCTGTGTGGCCCAATGATCACTCCGTGTTCCAATGGCCCTTTATCACTCCCATCACTCCTGTGTTCCAATGGCCCTTTATCACTCCCATCACTCCTGTGTTTCAATGGCCCTTTATCATTCCCATCACTCCTGGGTTCCAACGGCACATTGTGTTCGATAATCCAAGTTTAAAAGGTCTGTTTGTCAGAAAACCCTTTTGCGTTGATGTTACAGCCAGAAATGTCCTTGTTGTCCATGGAATAAAAGCTGAGTGACCCCAAACTTTTGATTGGTAGCGTGTAAAATATCTATAATATCCGTCGCTCTCGGTTCAGCCGTTCTTTATCCGTATCTCGGTCACAATAAGAACATGGAGCCCTTCCTATTTTGTAATATACGCACTTAGAGAGAACCATAAGCACGAACGCATGCATGAGAGTCCCTTTTTGGCTTGACGGGGAGGACTAACCCCAGCGCCATTAAAAACCTAGGCTGTTTGGCGCGTGTTTTGTGAGTAATCGTTGGCGGTGACGCGGTTTGAGATGAAATGCATCCTACTAACACGTGTTTATTTATTTGCGGCAAACAGACGGAATCTCCTAAGATTGTCAAACATCAGGCAAGTGGATTTCCTAATCCCCCCCCCCCCCCCGTTCTACGTAAAACAGACTGAGGGTATTAACCCTTTTTTTATTAAGAAAAATAAATGCGTATTTCCAGAATTTCATCTTAATTTCCAATGACCCGTTAGGACTGTCTCTGATGAAATCTTCTTATGTTATATTCTTTCCTGAGATGTTGGGGATACATTGGGGATACCGTCTGGCCTCCCGTGTAATGAAAGCGTTGACTTTCTGCCGCCGTGCCGGGGCCCCGGGCCCTGTGTATATAATATTTAACCCCCTTTGTTGAATTTGTGATCGTGTGCTACTTAAATCATAACCATTAACGTATTTTGTTTTTTTTCTCACTGTTATTTTGTGAAACTACAGAGTGGATCCTTGTTGTATGTGAGTAGCATGTAGCCCCCCCCCCGCACTCCGAAAACCCACCCTCCATCCAGTTTAATTTCTCACGCCCCACTTTCACCCGTCCGCACCCCTTGTCCCTTATACTGCCCCCCCCCTCCGCTCCTTATACTGTCCCCCCCCTCCACTTTTAAACCCCCCCCCCACATTTCTCTGCATGACTCTCCCGACATCTTTTTTCCCGCTTAACATCACCTGTCGGTTAAGGATTTCTGTGGCACCGTCTATGGACGGCGGGTCCTTATGTGCTAAGTGGTGCTATAACGTTGAACACCTTTCAGTCCGTTCATAGATAGTATAAGGTATCCTGTCCTCCAGCGGCTGGCTGAGATGCCGTGTGTACATATTATATGACATCATTATTTATAACACGAGTCTGCTCATCCCAACCCATTTTATTACATCAGGTCTTTGCTGGGTGAGTGATGTCATAATCCACTATATCTTTGATTGTAAAATAATAAAACACCAATATAATAATTTTATATTTTTTTATTATAATTATTATTTATTCAGCCCTTCATACAATACAAATATTCAAGAGCAATAAAAAACAAACTAGAATTAACAGACTAAGATAACCCCATACATTAGGTGCATAAGTTTACAATCTAAAGGGAATGGAGGTCATCATATCTATCGGAAATATAGAAATTATTCCATAAAGTGTTTTACGTCATAACGCCATTCAGTACCGCTGCCCCCCCCCCAGTATGCTTTTGAATTTGGGGTCAACACTTTTGAATAATCCTAACAGAGGGCAAGGTGGTGTCGGGAGTCGTGGATTATGACGTCACGATGGGTAATTCACACAGTAGGGGTCGTTTAATGTTAATTAAAGCGTAGCCATCGATAAGGGGGGCATGGAAGAAGCCGCATCGCGTGCCGATGAGTCTCCTATCCCTAAGCTCCCGGTCTGGATACTCGTGTTAAATCGGCACAGGAATTGTTGGTATTGGGTTCATTAGGAACGTTTGGGGCCCCTGGGCTGTCCCGATCTTCAGAAGCTGTAATAGTCCGATGCTCTGAGGCTCGCAGAATCGGGTATTTCAGATGGCAGCGCGTGTGCTTATTACTAACGGGTCTATTCACTAAGACCCCGGCTGACCTTATCCCCCCCCCACACTCATGGCACCCATGAGTCGTTCCCATGTTTAGTGCACACTCAGCAGTTGGTGAATAGGTCAGTAGCCACGCATTGCATTGTAAATCTTTCTCACCAATCAGGTTAAATAATATTTAACTGCAGAGGTCCCGATCACGTCCGAACCCACACGCCACCCTACAAACAAGCACCCCGGCGGCCGTTCGGGGGAGTCCAGGGGTGGCTCCTCTTCAGGATGGACCCCTTTGCTCTCTTTGCCTCAATTTCTTTGTGTTTTTCTTTTTATTTTATGTCTTTTCTTTTTTTAGGGAGAGCTGGAAAGACAGCTGCTCCAAGCCAACCCCATCCTGGAGTCTTTTGGAAATGCCAAGACTGTGAAGAACGACAATTCTTCTCGTTTCGTAAGTAGAATGAAGTCTCATTTTGGCCGGATCTCTTTTCAAAAGTAGTTTTTAATGTGTGTTGAGTATTATTACAAATAATAAATAAATAATTGTATTATTGTTATATTTATATTATATATTGTTGCAAAAAAAATAATAAAATATAATAAATATAAAGGGGCAGCTGGAGCGAAATAGGGAGCAAAAAACCCATAGACCTTGATCAGTCGGTGATGACGAGCGCGGCTCGGCCGGCGTACGACCGGCGGTGGAACACGGAGCCGATGCGAGTGCTTCTTACCAAGTGTTAACGGGGCATCGTGGGGGCGCCCGGTTCCTTCCGGGTAATCCTCCTCGCTTGTCCTCACAGCACCCGATTAGCTAAAAGTGCCACGAGATGCCTTCCAGAAATAGTGCCCGTGGTTAGAAGCCATGGAAACTCGGAGATCCTGGATTTATTCAATCCGCTTTACCCTCTACCTCTGGGGTGCGGCAAGCTCGGTGTCATTCTGCACGTGTGTATATACATATGTATGTATAGGGATATATATTCATGTATATAATATATATATAATATAGGTGCTGCACTAAGCAATTGTATTATCACAAGCTGCCTTCCAAAATTGTAATTTTTTTTCTTTTTGTTTTCTTTCAGGGGAAATTCATCAGAATTAACTTTGACGTAACTGGTTACATAGTAGGGGCCAATATAGAGACCTGTATCCTTGAATATTGATCTGGGGAAATGCGTGGGGGTGGGGGGGGTCAGGCGCGAAATTAATGGGAATCTCAGAGCTTTAATGGCATCGCTGCCGAATCGGGCTGACGGGATCCGAGGAACGCGCGCCGCGGATACCGTTTCCCTCTTGTTACGCCGGCCCTTCTGGCTCTGTTAGGTCGAAGGAATCATCGTCTATTCCTCAATACCGATCACATGAGTCATTAGCGAAACATCTCGGTCCTATTTTACAATCGCTGATATTTTTAGAAACGCTTACATCGAGCAGGCATCTTGCGGTTAGCGATGACTGCACCGAGATACTCCAGGGGAATATTTCCAACCTCTTGCAGACTGGATAAGGTGTGCAGACTCCATTCAGTTACCCAGCACATTCCTTCGCTTACTGGCACCCTTTTTCTAAATATTATTTATTTATTTATTTTTTTTACATGGCCGGCTGTGCTATGTTGGTTCTTGGGGGTTTTGCCCCAAAGAAACTCTACAAGCGGAACTGTAGATGTTAATGCTTTTCAAATGTCTGAGGATGTGGGGAAATGTGTAATTTAATCTGTAAAGATGTTTCTCTCATTCCTGCCAAGTCCCAGACATAATTCAGATCGGCCTAATTAGAAACACTCTGTTGGGGTTTTTTGTTTTTTTTTGGTTTCTGGTGGGTACGACGCATTTTATATTTCACTTAATATCAGCTTTGATCCCTTCCCTCCCCTGAAAGATATTGAATAAATTATTAGGTGTATGTTAAAAATGTTGACTTCAGCAGAACGAGCCCTAATGTCTCTGGCTTCCGAGATGTTAAACGATATCGAAACGCGTCGGACCTTAACCGATCCTTCCAGATCTCCTCGAAAAGTCCCGGGCGATACGACAAGCCAAGGATGAGAGGACCTTTCATATCTTTTACCAGCTGTTAGCTGGAGCAGGGGAACATCTGAAATGTAAGTATCCGGTGGGAAGCGTAACCACGTGCATCCTTATTTACACGCTCATTCGGTTCCAAACATAGGCTTTCATTCTTCGCCTTTACAACTGGCGTAACGGAGAAAATCAAAGTAGATTTAGAAATTGTCAGTTGGTCCAGAGCGGGAGAGTGAACGAAAGACTTCTGGAACATTAAAAAATTAGATTTTAAAGTTAAATCACACAAAAACCATTTTATTTTGTATTCCCGGAGTTGCAAAGTAACAACTCTTTGGTTAAATAGAACAGCCGTGCTTCTCTCGTATGTTTTGCAAGATTTAGCCTTGTTGATAAGCAGAGTTTACCGAAATCCACAAGTTACAAGCTACCCTCTCTTCAAAGCTCCGTCGTGTATGGTCACAACCCATGGCGTGTTACTATGTAGCCCTCTCCTCTTTCGCTTGAGTTCCGAGCTTGTAGGTCGGCCCGGAATTACAAATTGAAAGCCAACGCTTTAAGCGAATCCTTTTTCAGACGCATGCTTTTCATACGCGGGACGGAAGCGGGAGACTTAACCCCCTCTTACGCTTCGGTTTAAGTCCGGGCAGCAAATTCTCCTGAGCCCCAAATCTATGCAGCGGCCGAATGTTACGAACATCCCTCAGATACCAGCTTTCATATCTATGAATTCCATCCGGGCCTCGCAACCCTGGTTTAAATAGCGTTTTTTCTCTCTATATCTGTGCTTATGCAAAATGGAATGGTCTCATGATTGTGTCTGTGCCAGGCGCAGAGCAAGCCAGTGAACTGGGTGAGTTTGCGTTACGCCGTCCGATTCCCTGCATGACTTGCTCACGTCCCCCGTGATGCTCCTTCCCCGCTCCTAACTTTGCCCGATGAGCAACGAGGAATGACTGCTAACCGCAGGGCAAAGGATGGGGTCGTCTTGTCTTTGTCTGTACAGTAACCTCCCCGGTCATTATTCATTCGCACAACCTCAATTCCTTTATAAAAAAAATAAGTAAATCTCAACCGATTCTGAGGCAATTGTCTGCACTTGGCATGGGTAGATATTGTGACCGGCGTAAATCGGCTTTTTTGTATTTATTTTTTTAAGCATAAATGGTAATATAACCGAACGCCATTAGTATGTAATCCCGGAGATGGCCCGACCCGGTCCGTAACTGGGAGAAGAATTGCTAAGAGTAAAATGTGAAGCCTTTTAAACGGGTAGGGCTGTCTAGTGCGCCAGGACGGAGGATATAAAGGGGATGAAGGGGTGCAGAGGGCATCGAATCGGAATCTGGAAGCTTCCTTAGCCTTCCTGTTTGGGGGGGGAAGCCTTGTACAGTTAATGGGGTCGATGTAACAGCCGATAGGGAACATTAAGGCAGGAAACGGATACCGAAATGTGTTTGGGGTTATTCTGAAACTCAAGGAGTTGGGGAAGAATCCCGTGAGTATAATGTTTCCGGTTTTTTACATTAATGCTTTTAATAATACTGATATCGCCGAGCCAGGGTGTCCTGCGGCTCCGCGGTGAGCTCCTCGGTGCCATTCTAATGCGGCGCCGGGTCCTTACGGTTCTCCCGGCACCGCTTGGTATTGACTTCCAGCCAGCGTTGCCTGCACGAACGACATGTAATAATCGTGTTCCAGATATAATATGTGATGGTTATGTATCCGTCCTGACTCACCCGACCCAATGTCCGCCGCGTCATCTCCCTCGTACTCGTGTATCGTGTTCGTTGTCCTGTGGTCTGTGAGACGGGAAGCCATGTGTTGCATGCACACGCGCCGGTCACAGAGAGTCCCCTCCGCGCTTAATGATTTTCTCTGTGTTGCCGACAGCCGATCTGCTGCTGGAAGGGTTCAGCAACTACAAGTTTATATCCAACGGGTACGTCCCCATTCCGGGGCAACAGGACAAGGATAACTTCCAAGAGACCATGGAGGCCATGCATATCATGGGTTTCTCTCACGAGGAGATATTGTGTAAGTACCCAAAGTACATTCACCACTGTCCCCCAGGATCTGTACCTAGCGGTGGGGATGGGGCAGGGCGCAGGGAGATCCTTCTTCACAGGTCTAAGCTGTGTTGGGTGATGACCTTCAGAGCTGTTGGAGGTATGGCCTGACCTCTTATAGAGCACCACGAACAGCCCCCCGGCTTTTAATTTTGTCGGTGCACATGTTGGCCTCTAGATGCCCTGTCCGCACAATAACCTTTCCTTTTCCGTGTTTACAGCCATGCTCAAGGTGGTATCTTCGGTCCTGCAGTTCGGGAACATTGCTTTCAAAAAAGAGAGGAACACCGACCAAGCGTCTATGCCAGAAAACACAAGTGAGTCCCTGGCGTGAACGTTGGGCAGACTCTGCACCGGGGCGCCGCTCACCATCGGTGGGTGAGAGATACCCAGGCATTATGGGAGATGTAGTCTTCTCACTGCTGGAGAGCGGTTTGAAGACCTCAACAAACGTCGTAATGGAAGGAGTCCGTAAGTAGGGCTCCCGCAAGCCTTTATCGATGGTTCTCTGTACTGCAGTCCATTTTCTGCGCTTACGGGAACCTCCAGAACCTCATTAGCCGCAGCGCATACCATTACCAACCCACAAGGAGCGGTCCACGTGCATCTACCCCACACTGCAGATTACTTGCCTCTAATCAGGCTCCAGGAGTCGGGGGGGGGGGGGGACGCAGGCGAGAGAGGAGGCATAGAATACATGGCATGTTCCAAGAATGTTTGTTTTCGTTGGGTTCGAAATGCAGAGACCGGAGTCCAAGCCAAGAATCCGTAGCCAAATGCACAAAACCCCAAGGGAAGTGTCTGAGCCAGGAGGAAAGGGTGATCTTTATAACCTATTGTTTGCTTACGAGACGGCACATTTCTCGAACTTAACCCTTGCCCCGTCGGATCCAGGCTTCTAACGCTTGGAAGGAAGGGTCCCCTTTCCTAAATGATGCCGTATGGATTGCAGTAAATAAATAGAACTCTGATACATGTTTCTAGATTTAAAGCTGAAAGTCCTCTGTTTTAGAGAAGGAACAATTTGTTTCCATTTCCAGATTTCAACATCGTGCAAACACACGCCTCTCCGCCCGAGCTTTTCTCTGCCGCGTCTACTGTTTTTCTTTCTCCTTTTTTTTTTCCTCCCCTTGCGTTCTAGCCGTAGGATGTGCAGTTTTTTTGGGTACTCTGCAGAAAAATCAGTAATTTAATATGGGTTACTTCAGACCTACGCTATGCAGGATCCCTCAGGAGACCGATTTTTCCAAACACATCACAAAGTCCGAAGACATGCAGATGTTGCCAGGACATTAGGCCGCTTAGCTCCGCTTTAAATGTCTCCTGATTGCTTCCATGCCAGAACAGGCAACTTATCTCTGGAGGTCCATTTGTGGTTGGTCCTCATTCATATTTATATCTCAGTATTGACTTACAAGCCCGTTAAGTAGAGCAAGCCCACTTGAGAAGGTTCATGCTTACCGAGCGATTTCCATAAAAATGGAAAAAAGATAGGATATCTTAGTTATACCAGAGATACCAACAAGAAGTTCCCGAGACGATCGATTAAAAATCGTTAGAATTTTAGAACACTAAACAGTCTTTGAAAGTTTCATCTTCTCCAATGGAAAATCAAAATGGCGCCATAAGAGCCCATGTGTACATTTCTATCCCTCAACGTTCCACACAACAAACAGGTTAGAATTCAAACTGAAAGAAATTGGCCTAGATGCAAATTCTTGTTCTTGGGTAGAACGTTGGCTTAGAGATAGAGAACAGAGAGTTGGTATAAATGGTACATTTTCAAGCTGGTCAAAAGTGGTAAGCGGAGTCCCTCAGGGTTCTGTTCTGGGACCAATTTTATTCACCGTATTTATAAATGACCTGGCAGTAGGCGTTGAAAGTCATGTTTCTGTGTTTGCGGATGACACCAAACTAGGTAAAGTTATACAGGGCGAGCGGGATATTACTGTGCCGGAGAGGGATCTAGAGAGACCGGGGGACTGGGAACACAAATGGCAGATGAAATTCAATGTAGATAAATGTAAAGTTATGCACTTCGGGGTAGCGAATGCACAAGCAACCTACACCCTAAACGGTAGCGAATTAGGGGTAATGACAAATGAGAAGGATTTGGGAATTGTTATAGACAACAAACTAGGCAACAATGTGCAGTGTCAGTCTGCGGTTGCTAAGGCCAGTAAGGTATTGTCGTGTATAAAAAGGGGCATCAGGTCGCGGGATAAAGATATAATTTTGCCTCTGTATAAATCAATGGTAAGGCCGCACCTTGAGTATGCTGTGCAATTTTGGGCACCTATTCTAAAGAAGGATATCATAGCACTAGAAAGGGTGCAGAGGCGGGCTACAAAATTATTAAAAGGAATGGAGCACTTTAGTTATTGAGAAAGGTTAATTAATTTAAATCTGTTTAGTCTAGTAAAACGTTGCCTCAGAGGGGATATGATAACGTTATATAAATATATTCGGGGCCAATACAAACCATTGTGTGGAAATCTGTTCATAAACAGGACTATGCATAGGACACGTGGTCATGCATTTAGACTGGAAGAAAGGAGATTTAGACTAAAGCAGAGGAAAGGGTTTTTTACAGTAAGGACAGTAAGGATGTGGAATTCTCTGCCTGCAGAGGTAGTTTTATCAGAGTCTGTACAGACGTTTAAACTGCGACTGGATGGATACCTGGAAAAACATAATATTCGGGGATATAATCTTTAATTATGGGGATACAGCTTATTGATCCAAGGAGAAATCTGACTGCCATTTTGGGGTCAAGAAGGAATTTTTTCCCTGGTTAGTGCAAAATTGGAAAGAGCGAAACCGGGGTTTTTTGCCTTCTTTTGGATCAACAGCAACAAATTAACAGATATAGGAAAGGCTGAACTTGATGGACGCAGGTCTTTTTTCAGCCTATGTAACTATGTAACGTATAATCTTGTTTCAGCCGCACAGAAGCTCTGCCACCTGCTGGGTCTGAACGTCATGGAGTTTACCCGAGCCATCCTCACCCCACGCATCAAGGTCGGCAGGGATTACGTGCAGAAGGCGCAGACGAAAGAACAGGTGAGCGAGAGCCTCGGGCCAGCGGCTTGCGTCGTTTGACCCGTCACGGCAGTGGCCGCGCGCCATTGTCTCCTGCCATGGTTTTCTGTGCTAATAACGCGTAGGCCTAAAATACGCCCGTGCCAAATAATACGGCGTCCTGCAGTTAAGTGCGGCTGTGGATTGATGTTTTTCAGGCAGACTTTGCGGTGGAAGCTCTGGCTAAAGCCACGTACGAAAGGCTCTTCCGCTGGCTGGTCCATCGGATTAATAAGGCGCTGGACAGAACAAAACGCCAAGGAGCTTCCTTTATCGGCATCCTGGACATCGCCGGCTTTGAGATCTTCGAGGTGTGTTTGGAGAAAGAGGGCAACGCGCAGTCCTCTAGCTTCAGGTCTTTCTCCGGGTCTTGGTTATATCTATGTTATTAGGGGGGTATCCCAGCCGTGTCCTCAGTCTGCGCGTATTCATGACCTAACGGAGCGTAGTTTCACGATGATAACCCCGGCGCAGTTGGTCTTCCCAGGCACCTCACACTGCAGACTCTTTAAGTGCACCCGGTGATGTGTCCTGGGTTAGGGTGGCAGGTCCATGGGGGGGCAAAACCAGGGGGCAGATCACCGCCTTAGACAGTCGAGCCCACCAGCGTCCCATCGGCACAGCGCCGCGGGCCTTTAACATAGAGCACGCCGCGTGGTGTCATTACCCGACCGTCAAAGTGGAGCCAACTGGTGGCAATGCCCTAGGTCAGGCCTCAGGCAGCCCTAAAGGTAAATATACCACCGAGCGCTCCCCCGTGATCTGGTGCTTTCGGTGCGCACGTGTCTTCCGCCTCTTTCTGTTTAGCTCCATTGTCCGTCTTCTTTTCCCAGCTGAACTCGTTCGAGCAGCTCTGCATCAACTACACAAACGAGAAGCTCCAGCAGCTCTTCAACCACACCATGTTCATCCTGGAGCAGGAGGAGTACCAGCGGGAGGGAATCGAGTGGAACTTCATAGACTTCGGCTTGGACCTTCAGCCCTGCATCGACCTCATCGAGAGGCCGGTAAGTACAGGAGGGAGATCCGAGTTTAAGCGACGCGTTTATAGGGCTTTTGATATCTCTGCAACTTGCCTGCAAATAGTTAATCCCCGCAGTAACTGTTTCTCCTGCAATTAGTCAAACTCCTGGCAAATTGCCTTCGGTGTCCAAACATCTGTCAAGTGCTTGTGCATGGGAAGTTTCAGAGGTGGCTGCGCAGGGTTTCTAATACTTTAGCTCCAGCGCCCCCTGCGGGTGTGCTTTATACATACATTAACTCGGAGGGATCTCGCTTGCTTTCCCAAATAATAATAATAATAGTAATAATTCCCGTTTTGGAAGCGCATGTCTCGTCGTGAAGCAGGGACGCCTGGCGGCGTTCTTCAGACAAGCCGTTCTCTTGTGTTACCCCCCCCCCACACAGGCCAATCCACCCGGGGTCCTGGCGCTGCTGGATGAAGAGTGCTGGTTTCCCAAAGCCACGGACAAAACCTTTGTGGATAAACTGGTGCAGGAGCAGGGTACCCACTCCAAATTTCAGAAGCCAAGGCAGCTGAAAGACAAGGCCGATTTCTGCATCATCCATTATGCCGGCAGGGTAAGTGCGGTCGGCGACCCGGTAAAGGCACCGGTGGCGCGCGAGTTCGTAGCGTCCCGTGCCGCGGAGACCCCTACGTCGACCGTTTGATTCCGATTCGCTCCGCAGGTGGATTACAAAGCCGACGAATGGCTCATGAAGAATATGGATCCTCTGAACGACAACGTCGCCACCCTCCTTCACCAGTCGTCCGACAAGTTTGTCGCGGAGCTCTGGAAAGACGGTACGAAATACGCCAAACTCTTTGCAAGCCGTCCCCTCGTCTCCCTCGTTTTGCGTTCGCTTGGCTCCCGCGGCTCTCAGACATCCAGACTGTCCAGAGAAACTCGTTCTATGACCGCGCGTGCGGAGGTGAATCGCTCTCCAGCTCGTAGACTTTAGAACGTGCCGCCGAGACTTGCCGGCTGCCAAGCTCGGGGCTTCTTAGAGGGGAGGATATCGATAAGAGCTTTCTAGCAAAAAAGAGATATTTGTGAATAATTCCCCGAAAAGAACGTTGGGATCTTCAATAACCGATCCCCAGCGTTCCACGAGATCTCGGGGCCTTGCTGGTGTCTTCTGTTGTCCGTTGAACTGTCACATTTGGTAAATGAGAGACATTGTCTAGTTTATCGTTAACACTTTTTTTACACAGTTAAGCTTTATTTGTGCGTTTCTGATGCCCCCCCACAACACTTTTATCAGTTTGTGGTGTAAGAAACCAGGGCAAAGAATAACCATTTGTTGTATCGTACTTAGCATACTTTTTGTGCAATCCGCAGCGTGTTTTAACGGGGCAAACGGTTCCCTGCTTGTCCTCTTTCTCCCCCTTCAGTCGATCGCATTGTGGGTTTGGATCAGGTGGCAGGTATGGCAGAGACGGCTTTCGGCTCCTCGTACAAGACCAAGAAGGGCATGTTCCGCACCGTGGGGCAGCTCTACAAAGAGTCTCTCACCAAACTGATGGCCACTTTGCGCAACACCAACCCGAATTTCGTGCGCTGCATCATCCCGAACCACGAGAAGAGGGTAAGTAGTGGGGGGGGGGATGGATTGCCCCGGTGGTACATTCTTTTTGTGGTGTCGGGGGTAATACGAGATTATATTTCCCCGCAGGCTGGAAAGCTGGACCCTCACCTGGTGTTGGACCAGCTAAGGTGTAACGGTGTCCTGGAAGGTATCCGTATCTGCCGGCAGGGCTTCCCCAACCGCATCGTCTTTCAAGAGTTCCGGCAGAGGTAACCGAGATGTTTGCTTTATTCTTCGTTATAAAAAATAAATTGTCGGTAGCCTGGCGAAGCTGAAATCGTCGAGTCAACCGCGAGCCTTGTCGTGACACATCTCCTTGGCGTAGCTTAGCGAACGGTCCCTTACCACGACTGTGCGCGCGGGTGACTCGATTCACCGTCCATAACGACTCCCACCGCTCCATCTGTCACATATTTGCAGTCTACAGCCGGCTCAGCGCTTTCCCCAAGTAAGACGGCCTTATCTTCCGGCACGACCACCGAGAAAGTTCACCTCGCTCTACGCGACGGCTGCACATTTTGTTCTTCCTGACCGCTAACGTAATGTTGTTTGTATGTTGCAGGTATGAGATTCTCACCCCCAATGCTATTCCCAAAGGTTTTATGGATGGGAAACAGGCCTGCGAACGCATGGTAAGTTTAGGGGGGCAGATAGAGATTTAATTGCCGTCTCAGATTTCAGACTTTTAAAAATAAAACGTTTCCCCCCCCCCCCCCCCCCCACAGATCAGAGCTCTGGAGCTCGATCCTAATTTGTACCGGATCGGCCAGAGTAAGATCTTCTTCCGGGCCGGTGTTCTGGCGCATCTGGAGGAAGAGCGGGATCTGAAGATAACCGACGTCATCATCTTCTTCCAAGCCATCTGCAGAGGTTACCTGGCGAGGAAGTGAGCGCCCGAGGTTTTATTATTACGGAGATAAAACGTGCTAAAAAGTGATATTGCGGTTGAGACTTTTGTGCTTTCCCCAGGGCTTTTGCAAAGAAACAGCAGCAGCTGAGTGCCCTTAAAGTCCTGCAAAGGAACTGCGCCGCCTACCTAAAACTGCGCCACTGGCAGTGGTGGCGTCTCTTCACCAAGGTGAGTCCAGCGCAGAGCTCGGCGGGCTTTGTCAAAGATTCTCCGGAGCCGAGGTAGCGCGTCGGACAAGGTAGACGCTCCGAAAAGCGACCGAAAGGAGACGATTTTGTTTTGCAGGTAAAGCCTCTCCTCCAGGTGACCCGACAGGAAGAGGAACTGCTGGCCAAAGACGAGGAGCTGCTGAAGGTGAAGGAGAAGCAGTCCAAGGTGGAGGGAGAACTTGTGGAGATGGAGAGAAAACACCAGCAAGTGAGTGAATCCATGCGAGCTGCTTCTTGGCATCGTCGGTAGCGTCGGGCCGCTTTGCCGAGCCAGGGGGATTCACTTTCACAAATGATGCAAACGAGCGTTTGGCCCGGAACTCATTCTGCGACCCACGGTGGCTTCAGCTGTTGACCGAGAGCGTGCTTTTGGTTTATGCGTGAAGCAATAGAGCTGAATAGAGCTGAATACAGAGGGGGGGGGGGGTATATTCAAGACAAAGGGTTATCCGAGGATGGCAGTTATTCAAGGATATGCCCCCGTCGTAGCACGGATGGGATTTTCTGCTTTCGGCCTGCGGTCCGACTCCTCCCCGTCTTGTCCTTCAGCTGGTGGAGGAAAAGAATATTCTGGCCGAGCAGCTGCAAGCGGAGACCGAGCTGTTCGCGGAGGCCGAGGAAATGAGGGCCCGACTGGCCGGTAAGAAGCAAGAGCTGGAGGAGATCCTCCGAGACCTGGAGATACGAATGGAGGAGGAAGAGGAGAGGAACCAAGTCTTGCAGAACGAAAAGAAAAAGATGCAGACCCACATCCAGGTGAGCGGCTCCTCTTCGCGTGACCCGTGGGGGGGAAAGGGCGGCGTTTTCGTGGCACGTCGTCCAATCTCGGTCTAAAAACCTCTTTCCGACGCAGGATTTGGAGGAACAGCTAGATGAGGAGGAGGCCGCCCGGCAGAAGCTGCAGTTGGAGAAGGTGACGGCAGAAGCAAAAATAAAGAAGATGGAAGAAGACATTCTTCTGCTGGAGGACCAAAACTCAAAGTTCCTTAAGGTAAGAGGCAGATCTTTATGGTTTGTTTGTACTATAAGGCGACTCTTTTTTGTTGTAACGCAAATATATCGCAGGAGAAGAAACTGACGGAGGAACGCATCGCGGAGTGCACTTCCCAGCTGGCCGAGGAGGAGGAGAAAGCCAAGAACCTGGCTAAACTGAAAAACAAGCAGGAGGTGATGATTGCTGATCTGGAAGGTACGTTTCGGCAGGTCCTCTATTACTTCCGACTGACCGGAACAGAGCCGGCCGTGCAACGTGGCCAGGGCCCCCCAGATCCAC
Organism: Spea multiplicata; assembly: GCA_009364415.1. NCBI lineage: Eukaryota > Metazoa > Chordata > Amphibia > Anura > Pelobatidae > Spea > Spea multiplicata. The sequence goes on along the minus strand of VKOC01020949.1, from coordinate 26,499 downwards.
CCTTAAATGGAGTCGGGGCACTATAGATACCCTTAATTAGAGAAAGCGGTTGCAAATTTCCACCCCGTTTGCTTTTTCTACTTGTCTTGTGTTTGTTATGGTTCTCACTCGTCGTTCGTTGAACCAACAGAGAGACTTAAAAAAGAGGAGAAGACTCGTCAGGAGCTGGAGAAGGCCAAGAGGAAGCTGGACGGGGAGACCACAGATCTCAGCGACCAAATAGCAGAGCTGCAGGCGCAGATCGAGGAGCTCAAGCTGCAGCTGGCCAAAAAAGAAGAGGAACTGCAGGCCGCGCTCGCCAGGTGAGCTGGAAACCGTTGGGTCGAGTACGTCGAGGGCCGCCCTGATACGCTACCTAGGGGAGCTGGCCGGTTACAATCAGGAGAAGGAAGCTTTTCCAACTCTGTCTGTTCTGCCCACAGAGGCGACGACGAGGTCGTCCAGAAGAATAACGCTCTGAAGATGGTGCGGGAGTTGCAGGCTCAGATTGGCGAGCTTCAGGAAGACCTGGAGTCTGAAAAGGCATCGAGGAACAAGGCGGAAAAACAGAAGAGGGACCTCAGCGAGGAACTCGAGGCACTAAAGACCGAGCTGGAGGATACGCTGGACACCACTGCAGCCCAGCAGGAACTGAGGTACCCGGTGGATCCACATCTGTCCGCCGCCATCTTGGATGCGGGCTGCGTGTGCTCGTCACCAGATGCGTTTTAGTTGAGGATACGGCGGCGACCGCGCGGAAGCTCGGTTTTAAACGTTGACGTCTCTCTCTTTCCGCGTTCCTCTCGTCTTTGTTTCGTTTTAGGACCAAGAGGGAGCAGGAAGTGGCTGAACTGAAGAAAAACATCGAAGAAGAGACCAAGAACCACGAAGCGCAGATTCAGGAGATGAGGCAGCGGCAGGCAACGGCCCTGGAGGAGCTGTCCGAGCAGCTGGAGCAAGCCAAGAGGGTACGGCGGACGAGGGCCACGGGGCGTGTGTGTGTGACAAACGCGTTGCGTGAGACGCGAGGCGTAAACTTTTACCCCGCGCGGTGTCCTTACAGTTTAAAGTGAACCTGGAAAAGAACAAGCAGAGCTTGGAATCGGACAACAAGGAGCTGTCCGTGGAGGTGAAGGGTCTGCAGCAGCAAAAGGCGGAATCGGAGTACAAGAGGAAGAAGCTGGAGGGACAGGTGCAGGAGCTCCACACCAAAGTGTCGGAGGGAGAACGACTACGAGCGGAAATGCTGGAGAAGAGCAGCAAACTGCAGGTACCGACGGCGGTTTGTGCCAAAGACCGTGACCGCGGCGGTACGGTCTATAGGCCGGCGGACGATCCACAGGCTTTTATCCTCCCGCGTTCTAACGTCCTCCAAACCATTAACCGTACCATTTATGCTGTGGCTTTTTTGCCTCGTAGCAAAAGTATCTTTTGGTTGGTTGAATTAATGGTCGAATTCTCCTCAGAAAGAGTTTCCTTTATTTAGATCATGCGCATAATCGAGACGAGGGACACAACACACAAAAGTCGAAGCGTTGTCTAATTACACCTTCAGATTACATGGGTTATATAGCATCTTATCTACTTCTCATAGCATGCATCATTCCGATTGGTGACTTTTCAAGCGAGTTACACCTCTTTAAGCTGCATAATTAAGAACGGCCTAGACTTGACCCTTTGCCCATATATATAGAAGAACGTAGAGTAGACGCGTCGGCGGGAACTCCTCCATATATTACAGACTAGACGTTCCCTGCTTTCTTTTGTCTTTGACAGCAATGATATTTACGATAATATAAACATTCTTCTAACATTTCCCTCCTGTTTATCAAAATATTATTCAATATCAGACTCTTCGTCTTCAGTATCGGTCATTAACACTGATAATTCATCTTTCGTGTCAATAACTTCATTAATATGTAGAGTCTCAGATGATACTCTTAGTAATTGATTGTATTCTTCTTTGTCGATCAGGGAGTTCATAGTCTGATTTACAGCTTTATCAATTGTCTTATTCAAAAATCCTCTGCAACATGGAATAAAACTGCATCCTCCGAATATCAATACTGCGGATACTATAGCGATAGTAATTATTCCGGACATTATCATTCCCGACCATCGCCCGAACCATCCTTCTAACCAAGAGGTGAACACATTATGTATCCCTGCATTCTCGGCAAATTCATTTGATAAGGATCTGCTCTGATCTGGGTCGGCTGTCTCAGTCCTGTGGAAAAAGTCTTGACACACAGTGAATTAGACAAATCTTTATAATCAAAATAGCTGCTATTACCCTGAAGTGTCATACAGGTGTAATTTCCCCCATATATTTGTACTGTTGGAAGTAGTTCAGGTCTCTTAACCTTGGGAAACAACAAGTCTAATATATGACAAGTTCCATTTCCAGGTGGGATATAAGTCTTATCAAACAACTTTATTATGCAGTCAAATCCGACTGGATCATTCTCTTCTGTTAACGGAAATGACACCGTAGCCAACTGCGGACGGCTTCTGCACAAACCATACAATTCTCTTTGTTTAGACTTTTTATAGTAAATCAAAGCCATTCCAACCAAACGTTATCTCCATGGAAACCTGCTTTCAGGGCAATTTGGTCAAGAGAACTCAAATTGGTACCGAATTACCCCTGTCTCGATTTCCTCAATTTGTTTTCCTTCCTGGGTCTGTAACTCTTTTTCTGTTTGGACCTTATTTTCTGTAAACGATAAAAAGAAAGTTCCCTGCGGGTCTCTATTGGAAACCCATGCACCTATAGTGTATAGTCTCTCATCCGTCTTCATAGGTTCCTTTAAACTGCAATTTATTACAGTTATTAAAGGTTGTGCATTCAGATTGTAATCTTTTTACAGATAATCTCGTTTTGACTTTACTCGCTCTTGCCCCGAGTATATCATATCCCCAATCTCGACCAGCTGTTGTCCACATAGCATAATCCCAACCAAGGCATGATGTTATACTTTGTTTTCCAGGGGGCTTTTCAGGCATCCAGCATATACATATACATCGGCCTTAGCGTAGTTTCTTGCTTGCCCAATATTTTCACAATGAATCGGTTTACACAGATCAATTTCAATGGAACTGTCTCCTGCTAATGAAAAAGTCAGATTTTGGGCTTTGGTATCTTCCCATCTGGTCACCTTCTTGTTCTCATCCCACTTAGCATTAGCATTAGAATAAGGAATCACTGTAAAGGCATCAGTCACTACCCAATAAACTATAAGCAGGCATCACCCCTACATCCTACCCGGCCGTCAACTCAGGGTTCGGGGAATGGATTTCTTCACTGGCTTGAGACGAGTCCAACCTATCGTCTGGACCCCCCTTTGTACCCAGACTTAATGAGTGACTACCAGCAAGTGGTGTTACCTTCTTACAGTGCGACTGATGTATCCAACAACTCCTCTCATCTATCTTACACGCCGTGGGGGTGGTTAGTAGTACTTGGTACGGTCCTTCCCACCTCGGTGATGACCAATTCTTTAATTGATTATCTTTATTAGTACCCAATCTCCAACGCTCAATTTCTCAGGAATTGGCTCTTGTGCTTCTGGAAGAGAATTAACAGTTTGTATTAATCTGGTATTCAACATTTTTGCCATACAATCTGCTAGGGTTAATTCCCTTTCATCATTTGCCTCTTTTTCCTTTATCTGTGGCAAACTATAGGGTCTCCCGTACATTACTTCAAATGGGGTGAGACCTTGCTTGTTGGGTGTAATCAGCATACTCAATTTTACCATAGGTAGGCAAGAAACCCAATTCTTCCCTGTTTCTGCCATGGTCTTTTTTAATTTATTCTTTATTGTTCCATTGTTTCTTTCTACCAACCCTGCTGACTGAGGATGATAGGCATAATGATTCTTTAATTGTATACCAAATACCATACCATACCATAGTCACTATATATTCTTTCTGGTATTCCAGAAAGTATCTAGGAATTTTGTTTTTTATTTTTGTTTCCATAACCTTATCTGTAATGGTTACCATCCCTCCTGTTGAGACATGGCTCAGCCCATGACTCAATAAGGCTGCACAGCAAAACAATGATTTCGGCAATATCGGTTTGCTGTTAATGTGAAAGTTTTTGTTACATAGAGTCGCTTGTTTAGGCGGCCAATATCGTTTTTCAGACATAGGGGCAGCCTGTTGCATTTCATACAAAACCTGGTGATCGATTTGTATTTCGTTGGTGAATATGGCAAACATCTCTTGAGCAATTCTTTTCGCTTCTATATCTGCACGGTTATTGCCTAATGCTACAGGATCTTTGCTGTCGGTACGGGCTGCACGCTTTATTACAGCTACTTCTTTTAGTAGATGTTAATGTTAAAACCGTTAATAGTTCTTTATGAATTTATGATTTATCGGTTTCCCTGTGGAGGTAATCATACCTGTATTTCTCCATTATTGTGCAAACACATGTATAGTAGGAAACACATATTGACTGTCGGTATAGATATTTACCCGTTTGTCTACTGCCCATTTGCAGGCCTCTATGAGAGCCGTTAACTCAGCCGCCTGGGCTAATAAACGATTAGATAATTTACCTCTCTTACTTCAGTATTGCATTGAATATCTCCTTTATACCTTTTCCACAAGTGATTAATCTCACATCGCAACACCATATCTCCTACAGACTTCTACTGATCAGTTTGCTGTTTACACAGAGACAAATGTGTGGTTATTCGGGGTGTTAATATACCAGATAATGCCCCTTGTCCTTTGTCCAGTAAAAGTATTCTGTCTGTATTACAGTACTTTGTTCATCTTTTAAGTGTGACTCATAATACTCATCTCCTCCTGCTGTTTTCTTAACATACATTGTACAATGAAAATCATTTAAATGTTGAACTTGTAAATAATCACAGGTCTCAAATGTCTTATGTACAAGTTCTAAAGTTTGTATTACATTTCCCTTTTTTTAAAAGTAAAAACTATGTTTAAAGCATAGTAGTAAAGATCGTGCCGTCATAGTTATTTCTTCTTCCCACTGTCACATCAAACTTGTCTCCCACGGGTGCAACTCTCTAATCGGATCTCTTCCCAGGAGATTTCCGGGACATACCTCAGATAATATAACACCGGCGGTAATTATGTTTCCAGACTCTGGATGTTGTATTTGGAGGGGAACAGATAAGCTTTGGGTCTGTGTCCTCCCTTTTACTCCCAGTCCCTTTCTGTATGCCCGTGCAGGTGGGATAATTGATTAGGGTTCGAGAAGCCCCTGAATTTACCAAGAATATCACACGCTTGTTATTTACAATTAAATCAATTTCAGGCATGTTTGACAATAACAACAAACACATCATGAACATTACTGAGATCTAATGTCTCTTTGTCCGGTATTAGTTATTGCTCTGGGGAGTTCTGCTTTCTCCTGTCTGGCTCGGGACGCTCTTTTACCCAATGACCTTCCTTTCCCCAATTATAACATCCTTGTGACCGTCTATCACCGCTATCTCTTCTACCTCGGTACGGCCGTCTGCCACAACTACGAAATTTCTCAGACTACTTAGCATATTTTAACACATCATTCAACGGCGCTGTACAGAGATTAGCCATATGTTTACCGATGTAAACATTTATCTCTTTGCGTGTCCCAGACGCAAATGTATTTTTAGTTGCTGCTTATATCTATTCATCTCCCTCCAATTTGTTCTACAAGCCCATCTGTTTGCGCAAGCAGTTATAAAGACATTTAATCGATTATTTAAATCAGCACTGTCCCCTGGGAGTGGGTGTCTTGGATTTAGATTATCGGACCCATTCCAGTTCAATTCTACTAAACTCTAATCTGATTTCAAAATTAGTCGACGCGCTCTCTCTATTTCTTCACCATCGCCATTTAATTGATAACTGTTACAGAGTCCCCCTATATTTATATCCTCTTTTGGACTTTTTACGCATTCGGTAGCTTTTTAAGTATCTTTCTCTGTTTGTGTTCTATGCACCTACATGGTTAACGGATATATCTGACCTTGATTACTCCATAAGGAGGTGCGTTACTTATATCGTTACTTTAAGCATAGTAATTTGAACAATGAATAAAACAAGAATATATATCGTCAAAACCACAGACATGTATACAGGATATCTTATGACCTTAAAACCAAAATATGTGCTAATTATACATTTTAGCATTTCAAATATTAACCCTTATTTAAATTAATTCTGAAAGAAGCATCTGAATGAAAGCATTAGAATAAAAAGATAAAAAGGCTTTTCTAATGTCGACTTTACATATAATTTATGATCGATCGCAGATAACAGACGAGACATACATTTAACAGATTCTGGAACCGGCTGGAAACATGGTATGGAATTTGGAATGTTCTAATTTAGTCACTACGTAGTTTCTAAATCCACACGTTCACCGGGATGGTCCAACCATCCGAAACCTGAGGGATCCACCCTCTATACCTCAACAATGTGGATTTCTACCTAAACATTTTCTAGATTAAGTTTATACATAGACTGTTTGTCTCCTTTCAGTGGTTTCTTCTTTATCCACAAGAAAACACTCTCATCCTTTTGTTTCTTTCCCTTACTGTGGGATTTCCCCATGATACAATCTCACCGCAAAGCAGAAAACAAGGAGAATACCGTACATAGACAGCAGAGGTTTGAAAATCCCTCTCGCAGCGAAGTTGTTCACTTGCAATCCCAGCACTTGATCGCAGAGAGCTTCTCACAAATGCCGGGGGGCGTATTAACAACAACCTTATTCACTGTTTGTTCGCCGTAAAGGACTCCTGAACAGTCATTCACACAGACAGACAGAGTCATTCAGACAAGATTTGTGACGTGGGTTGGTATAGCTGTCCCTGGACCATAAGAGCTTTTCTCTTTAAGGTCTTGTGATACTCATTCACAATAATACAAGCCACAACCGACCCCAACAGTATTGCCACAATTACAAACAACAACTCGCTATCGCAAAAATAATGACTAACTACCTGTGCACATTTCTTCTGATCAGCCTCAGTACTCCAAGTACTATTTCTCATTATCGAATGCATACGCAGTTATTTATTTCAGTAGTCCCTGACAGACTTTGACCTCTTATAATATTTCCCAGAAATATTTTTCCTACTCACATTTCTGAAGAGAAGACCGTAAAATCTTCGGGAGGACGCTGCCGGTTTCAGGGACGATGTCGCAAAGTGCCTCTGGTTAACAGCAATCTTAGCTGGAGGACTTATATTACCCCAGATGCAGATTCTCGAGGTGCGGTTCCTCAGGACCGTCGTCCCCGTCTCCGGTCAGGACCTCCTCACAGGGGGCACCAAAATGTTGGTTGAATTAATGGTCGAATTCTCCTCAGAAAGAGTTTACTTTATTTAGATCATGCGCATAATCGAGACGAGGCACACAACACACAAAAGTCGAAGCGTTGTCTAATTACACATTCAGATTACATGGCTTATATAGCATCTTATCTACTTCTAATAGCATGCATCATTCCGATTGGTTACTTTTCAAGCAAGTTACACCTCTTTAAGCTGCATAATTAAGAACGGCCTAGACTTGACCCTTTGCCCATATATATAGAAGAACGTAGAGTAGACGCGTCGACGTAAACTCCTCCATATATTATAGACTAGACGTTCCCTGCTTTCTTTTGTCTTTGACAGCAATAATATTTACGATAATATAAACATTCTTCTAACACTTTTCACCCGACAACTTGTATCAGTGTTTCATGGCTGATCCATCCTGTAATGGATAATCTTGGTATAATTATTTTTGTAAACGGCCAAGTGGTTTATGTATCCTTGGATATACGCGCGTCCTTGTGCTCACAAATTCACACGAATTCGCTCGGTAGGTGGTAAGAGGGTTTGGTTTAATGGCTCAGTGTCCTTTGCTTTCTAGAACGAGCTTGACAACGTCTCCGGTCTTCTGGAAGAAGCTGAGAAAAAAGGGATCAAACTGGTGAAAGACGTAGCCGGCTTGGAATCGCAGCTGCAAGACACCCAGGTACGAGGGTTTCCATCGGAGATTGCGATTGCCTCCTCCTCCTTTACGGTCCGCAAAGACGACCGGGTCCGGATGCCGTTTCATGTCCTTAATCTCGCGGATTCCTTGCAGGAGCTGCTCCAGGAAGAGACGCGGCAGAAGCTCAACCTGAGCAGTCGCATTCGTCAGCTTGAGGAAGAGAAGAACAACCTACAGGAGCAGCAGGAGGAAGAGGAGGAAGCCAGGAAAGGGCTGGAGAAGCAGATCCTCACCCTCCAGGCACAGGTAGGACCCTTTCCCTTCTGTTTGATCCCGCGGGCCGATCTATATATCTCCGGGGGCCGCAAAGTGACTCTCCCTCTGTCCTCGCCTAGCTGGCAGAGGCCAAGAAGAAGGTGGACGACGACGTGGGAACCATCGAAAACCTAGAGGAAGTCAAGAAGAAGCTGCTGAAAGACATGGAAGGCGTGGCCCAAAGGCTAGAGGAGAAGGGTCTGGCCCACGAGAAGCTGGAGAAGACCAAAAACAGGCTACAGCAGGAGCTGGATGACTTGATCGTGGATCTGGATCATCAGAGGCAGATCGTGTCCAACCTTGAGAAGAAGCAGAAAAAGTTTGATCAAGTAAGTCCGTAAACCCTTTCCGTACAGGGTCACGTTGTGTTGTCTGGAATGAATTATCATCCTCCGGTAGCTACGGGTTTGAAACGTATTGACTTCTAACTTTGTATTCCTCCGCAGCTTTTGGCCGAAGAGAAGAATATCTCCGCTCGTTACGCCGAGGAACGCGACCGAGCTGAAGCGGACGCTCGGGAGAAGGAGACCAAAGCCTTGTCGTTGGCCAGGGCTTTGGATGAAGCTCTTGAATCCAGGGATGAGTTTGAGAGGCTGAACAAGCAGCTTCGAACCGAGATGGAGGATCTGATGAGCTCCAAGGACGACGTCGGAAAGAGCGTAAGCGTCCTAGAAAGCCGCCTGTGGCGCCAAATGTCGGACGCGCGATGCCCCCTTACGCCTTCTGCCTCTTTCTCCTCCCAGGTGCACGAGCTGGAAAAGTCAAAGCGAGCGCTGGAGCAGCAGGTGGAGGAGATGAGGACGCAGCTGGAAGAGCTGGAGGACGAGCTGCAGGGCACCGAGGACGCCAAGTTGCGCTTGGAAGTGAATATGCAGGCCATGAAGGCGCAGTTTGACCGCGACCTGCAGGCGCGCGACGAGCAGAACGAAGAGAAGAAACGTCTGCTGGTCAAGCAGGTGCGCGGCTCGCGGTCCTTTGGCCGGAAGCTTAAGACTTTTTAACGACGATAAGGTCGTAACCTCTTTTCCGGTAAGACATTTACCGACCGTGTCCGTGCCGTGTTTGTTTACAAGGTGAGAGAACTGGAAGCCGAGCTCGAGGACGAGCGCAAGCAGCGGGCGCTGGCCGTGGCCTCCAAGAAGAAGCTGGAAATGGATTTGAAGGATCTGGAGTCCCATATCGAGGCTGCAAACAAGGGACGGGAGGATGCTATCAAACAGCTGCGCAAGTTACAGGTAACGGAGAAGATCACGGCGGCGGGTCTTCCCATCGCCGGTGCCCTCCGAACGACAAAATCCAATGTAACTAAGTAACATAGTTCATAAGGTTGAAAAAAGACCAAAGTCCATCAAGTTCAACCTAATATACATATTGTGTCCCTACTGTGTTGATCCAGAGGAAGGCAAAAACCCTTATGAAGCAGATGCCAATTGCCCCATACCAGGGGGAAAATTCCTTCCCGACTCCAAATATGGCAATCAGAATAAATCCCTGGATCAACGTTCTGTCCCTAATTAATCTAATATCCATAGTTTGTAATATTATTCCTCTCAAGAAACACGTCCAGGCTCCTTTTAAACTCTTTTATTGAGTTTACCATTACCACTTCCTCTGGCAGAGAGTTCCATAGTCTCACCGCTCTTACTGTAAAGAACCCCCGTCTGTGCTGGTGTAGAAACCTTCTTTCCTCCAGCCGTAGAGGATGTCCCCTTGTTATAGATACAGTCCTGGGTATAAATAGGTCCTGGGAGTGATCTCTGTACTGCCCCCTTATATATTTATACATAGTTATTAAGTCCCCCCATGCCGTCTTTTTTCCAAACTAAATAACCCCAATTCTAATAATCTTTCTGGGTACTCCTCCCATTCCCCTTATTACTCTGGTTGCCCGCCTTTGAACCCTCTCCGGCTCCACTATATCTTTCTTGTACACTGGTGCCCAGTACTGTACACAGTATTCCATGTGTGGTCTGACTAGTGACTTGTCATGGGCATCTATGCCCCTTTTGATGCACCCCATGATTTTATTTGCCTTAGCAGCACCTGCCTGACACTGGTCGCTACAGGTAAATTTACTGTTAACTAAAACTCCTAAGTCCTTTTCCATGTCAGTCGTCCCCAGTGTTTTCCCATTTAATACATATTCCCAGCCTGGATTTTTCTTCCCCATGTGCATAACCTTACATTTATCTGTGTTGAACCTCATCTGCCACATCCCAGCCCAAGCCTCCAACCCATGGAGATCCATTTGTAATCGTGCTCTGTCCTCTATTGTGTTAACCGCGCTACAGAGCTTAGTATCGTCTGCAAAGATTGATACTTTACTATACAATCCCTCTACAAGGTCATTAATAAATACATTAAACAGAATAGGACCCAAAACTGACCCCTGTGGAACTAGTAACAGTCACCCACTCAGAGTATAAGTACCATTAATAAGTGTCTTTGTTGCTCGTATCGATCCTAAAACACGGTGCTCCGTTTTTCCAGGCCCAAATGAAAGATTATCAGCGGGAGCTGGAGGAGGCCCGGGCATCGCGGGATGACATCTTTGCTCAATCCAAGGAGAATGAGAAGAAACTGAAGAGCCTAGAGGCGGAAATTCTCCAGCTGCAAGAGGTGAGCAAAGGATGAAGGGGCAGTAAAGCCTGCGCCCCTCCGTTATCTAACACGTGGGTAAAAGATACACCTCCAAGCTGGACCGCAGGAGGTCCTAAAATGAATCGCTGCTTTCAACGATTCCAAATCCAAACAAGGCAGATAACAAAATGCATGCATCTTAATCATGAAGATAACGAAACTTACATTTCACATAATTTGTTTAGTAATTTATATTTTAAATCGACCCTCCCTCAACGTATGCGGACAGACGCGTCACCCGGCTTTAATATTAACTCGTCCTTTGCCTTTCAGGAACTCGCTGCCTCTGAACGCGCTCGGCGTCATGCAGAACAAGAGAGAGATGAACTTGCTGACGAGATCTCAAACAGTACATCAGGAAAGTGAGTAGCTACCCCTCGTCCTAACGTGTTTGTTACGAGCGCGACAAAGAAGGTTTTCGGCGCGGGGCGCATAGCGACGGCGACTGCGGTTGGAACGCCGCGTTGCGTTACTTTGCGGCGCGTGACTCGTATATTCTCATCACCAGGTCTGCCCTCCTGGACGAAAAGAGACGCTTGGAAGCCAGAATCGGCCAAATGGAAGAAGAGCTTGAGGAAGAGCAAAGCAACATGGAGCTTCTCAACGACCGATTCCGTAAGACCACCTTACAGGTGAGGACCGCGGCTACCTTTGCGTAACACCGACAGCGCGCTTCTGCTTTCTTTCCGAAATATGAGGACTTTTGGTGGTCTTTTGAAGATGGGTTTTAGAAGCTCGGCTCGCTCGGTGGCGGCGGGCCGTCGCGTGACTTACCTTTTCTCTTTTGCCCGACAGGTGGACTCTTTGAATTCCGAGTTGGCCGCGGAACGTAGTTCCGCCCAAAAGAGCGAGAACGCGCGGCAGCAGCTGGAGAGGCAGAACAAGGAGCTGAAGGCCAAACTGCAAGAGCTAGAGGGCTCTGTCAAATCCAAGTTTAAAGCCACTATTGCCACCTTGGAGTCCAAGATCGCTCAGTTGGAGGAGCAGCTGGAGCAAGAAGCCAAGTGAGTGGATGGGGGGGGGTCGTGAGATTGCGTTATTGGCATTCCTTGTATTTAATCTAGACAGATGTGTGGTGTAGCGCATGTGCTTCATGCTAGTCCTGACTCTACGGTGATGCTCCATCATCATCATATGGCCCTTAATAATATAAAATAAATACTTACTTACTTACTTACTTACTTACACTATAGATATCTCTCTCTAGCTCTCTCTCTCTCTCTCTCTCTCTCTCTCTCTCACATATATAGCTATCGCTATTGCTATCTCTACATTACATTAATTTATAAAGCTGATTCCACAGCGCTGTTCCATTCATTAAAACAATTTGGATTCGGGAGATATTTTTCCTGTGGAGGCGGCAGGCGTTTGTTTGTTTGTTAGAATATTCTTTGTCTTGAATATCTAAGCTTCTCCAGTGATCAAACAGCAGTCAAGACCACAGCTTCTATGTCTATTAATTATGTTTATTCGATAAGAAATTATCAATTCATACAATACCGATGCTGGAACAAATGTTGATAAAAAGGTTTTGTAGGCTAAGTATCTTGGTGAGATGAAGACGAGAGAGTGGAAAGAGCGTAGAGAGAGAGACCTTGTCCTTGTCGTCAAGGTCCAAGAGAAGAACCAGCGAGAATTGGCTTTTTGTTTTAGCTGCGAGGAGGTCATTCATTGGTGATCTTGGTCAGCGCAGTCTCTGTTGAATGCTGTGGACGGAAGCCAGATTGCAGAGGGTCGAGTAGAGAGTTTGACGAGAGAAGGTTTGCCAGTCGATTTCAGTTTACTTGTTCCAGCAGTTTGTGAAAGCGGATGGTAGTTTGATGGGGACGTGTGAAGGTTTTGTTAGGATGGGGGGAAAAGGTGGCATGTTTGTTTGAATGAGGTCTTCCTCCGCAGCCGCTCAGCGATACGCGAACACCGGCTTGGAATGCGATGGCTGAGGTTTGGGGGACTGCGTAGAGTTACAGGGGCAACCATATCTAGGTCTGAGGCTAGTGTATGGTTATACTGATCTGTGTCAGGATAGGTGGAGGATGATATCTCTGAGAGCTGTGGAGTGTTGAGGTTGGTGATATTACGGTCGGTTTCCGGTGGTTTCTTAGATAGATAGGGAGCGTATGTGTGTGGTACGTGGAGATTAAACGTGAGCAGGCTGTGGTCAGACAGACAGACGGGAGAGTTAGAGAATTGAGAAATGGAACAAAGGTTGGAGAAAACGAGATCTATTAGGTGATTGATTGATTGCCAGGGTGTGTTTGTTGGGGAGTTAGTCCATTGTGAGAGTCTGAGGGAGGAGAGCGAGAGTAGTTTGGAAGCAGAAGGTGAGGACGGGTGTTAATGAGGTATATTGAAGTCTCCTAGGATTAGCGTCGGGATGATGGTGGTGGTGTTGGAAAGAACGTGTGAAAGCCATGCAGCAAAGCGATCAAAGAAATGAGATGTATGGCCAGGAGGCCGGTAGATCTCTGCAACGCGAAGAGAAAGACAGAGAGGGAATATGCGGTAGACATTGAACGGTGCGGCCGAAGTAAAGGTGAGCGAGAGCAGCGGGAGAGGTAAGGTCTGAGGGTGTCGACCGCCTTTCAACGAGTGCAAGGCGGTTGAAGCGGTTAGAGAGGGAAAGGTTGTGGACGGCAGTGAATGTATAGCAAACAGAGGGTGTATGGTGTTGGGGTGGTGGATCTAGTTACCTGTGTCCCCGTCCCCCCCGTTCCCCCTCCCGTTCTAACTCCTGTTTCAACTCCTTCGTGCCACTTTGAACGAGGCCACTTAGAACGAGAGGCCAAGCAAGCTTGAGGACAAGTGATGGGCGCCTACTCTTATAGGGCCTCTCACCCTATTGGACGGAGCCACCCATTGGTTGATTGCTCATAGGCGACGGGTGGTGCACACAACGAGGTGTCAGATTACAGGTAGGCGTGCCTACGCATCATCAACACATGTAACCCTTCGAGAGCACCAGGGGATGGAGAGAAAGATACACCTCCATAGAAGCTATCTATCACATCATTAAATATGTGCCAAATACCTATGTCATTCTATTAAATAACTAACTAATATATACCGGCGTATAAGACGACTTTGTAACCCCGGTATATCGTCTTAAAAGCGAGGGTCGTCTTATACGCCGGGTACTTACCGAACCGGAAGATCCCACAAAAAGACACCTATCTCTAGGGGAGGGGGCAAGCGAAGATGCCGCCTCCCCTGGGCCGGTCTTCTGGGACGCGTCAAGGTAGGTGAAAGATCGCGATCTCCCCAACTAGCCCTCATCAGCACACCTGTGTGTGTGTATATATATATATGTGTGTGTGTGTGTGTATGTATATATTATATATATACATACACATATATATATATATATTATATATATATATATATATATATATATATATATATATACACACACACACACAGGTGTGATGAGGGCAGTGTATAAATATGTATGTATGGACAGGCATATGTCGTCTACATATATACATATATCTGACGGGACCGACCCATACCCCGACTGGGTACTCCCGCCTAACGTCGCCTCCTCCTGCCGGGACACCAACAAGTAACCCCTTCGACGCCAGGCAGAACCGGCGTTGTGGATAGAAGAAGGAGGGACGTCGCCGCACAGAAGCCGCGTTGGCGCTGTGGCTACGGCCCACCCCCAAACATCAGGCAACACTCACTCACTCAGGTTCAGGTGAAAACAGGACTCCTTTATTAAAGCCAAATACAGAGGTGTATATATACACAAATAAGAAAAGGGGGCAAGACAAATAATATCACATGATCCAATTACCATGGCTGGAAGGAAGTAATCGGATCAAATCCTGCAACACAATATCCGGGGGAAGGACAGGATGTCACGAGACATAAATAATGACATTAACAGGGAAATGACAATAGACATATCATTGGCTTGAGACAGACAAGGGCCAGGATACAGGGATCACAGGAGCTCACGGGATTAACAGCTACCTGTTTGTTTGTTGTTATGTAATTGATTGATAATTACGTATGCAGCAGTCATACCTACAGGGGGTCTTAAGACAAGGGCCAACTCACACGATAACAGGGGAAACACTTCTTCACACCGATACAATTAACAATTCAAAGACAATTGCATGATTTTACTATTCCCGTGACGTAAAGTCATGATTTTATGACAAGACACGGAGGCTCCTATTGCTTAACTCTTTCTTTACCGGAACAAATAGCAGCAAGGAAGTTTGCACAGAAAAAGTAAATGGCCCCAACAGCCAATCGCCACACGGTATACAGTATAACACAGGTCTCCTCCCGGAAATCCTCCTCTTTCTTTGATAGGCGAACTAGGTCAGAACCGCCAAACGAAACGTCCGCCGTGAAACTATAAGACCAAAAAGCCGGAACCTCCGCAGAACCAAAGTGGGAACGAAGAACTCGCACAAGTAGATCAAGCTGTAGGGACATAAGAAGAAAAACAAGAATCCACAGGTTAATTCCAGTGCCTGGAAATGGATAACAACAAACAGGACACCCAATAATACATAAATGGCATAAACCATACTCGAAGAAAAAAGGAAACGCATGACCGGATAGCCGCGTATAAACGAGAGATCAACAATAAACAAGAACAAATAAAGATGACATAAATAACATTACCATCATACAAACCATAACAATCGGGCAGGAGGGAAACAATACTCGCCTCCGTGTCTTTAATAAAATCACCACTTTACGTCACGGTAATAGTCAAATCGTGCAATTTTATGCCAAGACGCGGAGGCTCCTATTGCAAGTTCAAAGCTGAGCAACGATAGGAGAAAACGTGCGCGACGAAGGTCGGAAATAAAACTCCACTCCGCTGCCTTCATTAAATCCTCTAAACGGCCACCAAGACTGATGACTTTTGTGGCCGCCGCACTCCTAGAGGAATGAGCCCCAAACACAGAGGCGTCTACTCCGGCAAGACCCAGAACTCTCTTCTTCAACCGTCGGGCCAAGGTCGTAGAGGAAACTGGAGCGAAAGGAGCCTCGAAGGAAATAAAAAAGGTTGGGATGAGAGCTGCGCCAAGTTCAGATTCCTTAAGACAGGCCACAGGACACAACGAAGGAGTAGATGGAAACGCCGGGTAAGAAACAGACGCGATAGAGGTCTTGGTACGCCTGGAGATATTAAAAGTAACCCCTGAAGGGTCAAAAGAGCGACCGTCAACATCCAAGGCACGAACATCCGCTACCCCTCTTACGGGAAATTAGACATAGCAGGGTAAGTCATTTAGCCGACAAGTCCTTAAGAGAAAGGCCCTCGTTTAGCAGCCAAGAAGCTAAAAAGGAAAGGACACGAGAAACATCCCGAATAGCGAGGGCGGGGAGGCCCGCTAAGCCCGGCGCCCTTCATCAAGCGACATACCAGCGGCCGTTGCCCTACCGGACCACCATCGAAGCCATCGCGAGACGCTGAAATCGCCCACCGGTAGACGTCGATGGTACGGCAAGCTCTGCCTTCGTCAAAGAGAGACGAGAGGAACTGGAGAACTGCATTCGGAGGTGCAGAAGAGGGATCAAAGTCCCTAGCCAAGCACCAATCAATCAGACCAAATTCGCCAAGCCGATCCATAAGCCTTCCCGGTTCCCGGGGGCCCGCGACTCTGCCAAGTCCGTGGAGTGACCGAGGTCCCCGGAAAGCAGCCACGCCACCAGGCGTAGCGACCCGTCCAGAATCAAAGGATGAGAACGACCCTCCGGACTCAGCAGAAGCAGAGGCGAGTGGGGTAACAACCTGGGAGGAGCGATCGACAACTCAAACAACGGAGGAAACCGCGGCTGAGACCTCCAAAGCGGAGCGATGAGCACCGGTCGAACACCCCGGCGACGAACCCGCAGTAAGGTACGTGGTATCGTGGAAAACGGGGGAAATGCGTATCGGGTGCCCCCGGCCCAATCCTGCGCCAACGCATCTACCGCCGACGCCTCTGGATCGGGTCTCCAGCTGAAGTAACGTGGAAAGCTGCGTGTCGAGTCTGGAGGCCAACAGGTCCGTACAAAAAGGACCACAGATCGAAGCCATAGAACGGAACACCTCCGCATCCAATCTCCAATCGCCGGAGTCCCGCAGATAGCGAGAAAACCAATCGGCCGCCGACTTGCGCAAACCAGGTAGGTACTCCGCTTGGACCACAATGTTCCCGCTGAGGCGGAAGTCCCAGAAGTGTCGAGCCAGATCTGCTAGGGACTCGGAGTGGGTTCCGCCGAAATGATTGACGGACCGTACCGCCGAAACATTGTCCGTCCGGAGCCCGATCCTTGGAGAAACTGCGGACGGCAAAGGACCCGGCCCGGTAACTCCAGAGAGTTGATATGAAGACCGGCTTCTTCCGGAGACCACCTGCCTCCCGTAGCGAGACCTTCGCAATGAGCACCCCAACCGCGAAGGCTGGCATCCGAATCGATGGTGAAATCCGGACGAGGCCCGACAACGGCCTTGCCATTCCACGCTTCCACATTCCGTATCCGCCGCTGCAACTCGATCTTCCAATCCGAGTCCAGAGAAACCAGGTCCGCGTAGGAAGCCCCCTTCGCGCAGATGAGCGATTTTCAAGCGTCGGAGAGCCCGATAGCGGAGCGGAGCCGGAAAGATCGCTTGGATCGAAGATGTGGGCAAACCCACAATCCTGGCCAGGAAACCAAGTGAGACGGTCGGGCGCCGCAGGGCCCGAGTCGGTTCCTCGCCAATAGAACGAATCTTGGAAGTCGGGAGACTTAGCATCTCTAGATCTGCGTCTGCCGTGAATCCCAGAAACTCCATCCCGCGGGAAGGAGTCATACAGGATTTCACCTCGTTGATGAGGAAACCCAGTTCCGAAAGGAAGGAAATCGACAAGTGGAGATGAGATAGTAGAGCGTGACGATCCTGAGCCATGATCAGGATGTCGTCCAAATAAATGATGAGTCTCACCCCTTGCGTGCGAAGCCACTTGGTGAAACACCAAGGAGCCGACGAGAGCCCAAACCGGAAGACACGTAAAGCGCCATTTCCGCGCTTGCCAGTAAAATTGCAGGAGATCTCGCCACCGCTCCGCCGCGGGGACCGCGAGGTAGGCATCTCGCGGATCCAATTTCACCATCCAATCGTTCCGTAGCAAGAAATCGCTAAGGAGATGAATCCCCTCCATCTTGAAATGGCCTGTAACGTACCAAAAGGTTTCATGATCTTAAATCGATTACCGGACGGAAACCGCCGCCCTCCTTTTGAACTAGAAACGGGTTGCTGACGTAACCTGGATTTTCGTCGGAGGCCACCTCTGTAGCGCCTTTCTTCCTCAAAGAGGTCGATTCGGCGTCTACGAGCAGTTGATCCTGTTGGGAAAACATAATAGGAGAGGGAAGGATCCGCCGATGCGGGTAAGAGGTCAGTTCTATCGCGTAACCTCGGACGCGATCTAGGACCCACGTATCTGCCGTAAGCATTTGCCAAGATTGGGAAAAATGACGGAGACGTCCGCCCGCCCGAAGAGGGAAACAAGGGATGGTTAGTCGTGTACTCACCATAGGGACGTCGATGACCTCTTCCGTTCGGAACCCCTGGATCGCCACGGTCCGGCTCGGGAAGGGAAGAACGGCGAGGGTTGTTTGTTTGAACTCCCGACGAGGAGGGAGTTGTTGCGTCAAGGAGCCTCTGGAAGTTCCGGAAGAACTGAATGCGTTACGGCCGCCCAGACGGCCCCTGAATCTGCCGGCCCTGGTGGAAACCCGAGGTTCAAATACTCTTCTCATTGACGATTGGGCTTTGTCCAGTGCAGTGAAAGCCCCAACAAATTGTCCCGGTTCTTTGATGAAAGAATCTCCAAACAGGAGGCCCTGTGCATCTTTCCCCGCGATGCAAATAGCCCGTTGGATCCGCCCCAAGAGGGTGTCTGGGTCAACAGATTCCCCTTTCTCTTTGGCATGGGACGCCAATTCAAATAGCTTAGTTAATGGGCCAAACACATCCGAGTGTTTATCTTGGCAGGATTTAAGGGCAGACTCGAAACCCTTCCTAGGGTTCCAGCCACATTTGGCCAAATATTGGACCGTTTTTGGGTCCACCGCAGGGGTTTCACAAACTTTATTAGGGACGATGGGGCGTGGGCATTCTGCTCGTAATTTATTTCTCGCCGATTTAGATAAAGGGCGCCTGACCCGTTGCAATATGGGAAGACGGTACCCATTCTGAGGAGCGAGGGTGGTGAAGACTCTCTGGGTCAAACAGGCAGTCACCCTGAGGATCAAGAATCCCTGGCGAGGATGAAGAGTGAGAGACCTTTGGGTCCTCTCGTTTGGGGGAACCTGGTTCCAAGGAATCAAAAGGTTCCTCGTCAAAATCAGAGGAATCCTCAGGTGATACGACCTCCTCAGCGGAGTCAGGCTCCGAATCCGACTCCTCGGGGAGTGTCTCAGCACACTTTTGATACAGGTACAAAGCGGCATTTTAACCCTCTGAGTTGTAGGAGGAGCAGCGTTTCCACGTCTGGCACACACACAGGGTTAAAACCACATTTACGAGACATGTTTTCGGGGGGGTCTTTAGCGAGCAAAAGAGAACAAACCGCGGCCGAACTACGCCGGCAACATAACGAGGGAAACAACAAAGTCGGACATATCGGGAGAGACAACGGTAAGTAAATATAAGTGGAATAATAACCCGAAACGGGGAAAAAAAAACACATAAAATAATCGCAACCGAAGGGAAACACCAAGGAAAAATAAACAAGCATATAAATGACGGAAGAAATATGATAAATAATACGATAAATCAAAAACCAAGATAATAAGGAATAAGCGGAAAATATATATAACAATAGAAATACGGTGTATATATAGTCAATGTAGAAGCAAATACACTGGATGATGCTTATCTGATCCAGTGAGCAGCAAAGAAAGAGGAGGATTTCCGGGAGGAGACCTGTGTTATGCTGTATACCGTGTGGTGATTGGCTGTTGGGGCCATATACTGTTTTACTTTTTTCTGTTCAAACTTTCTTGCTGCTATTTGTTCCGGTAAAGAAAGAGTTAAGCAATAGGAGCCTCCGTGTCTCCGTGCCATAAAATCAGCCTTCTTCCTACCACAGGATGTCCAGCAGACGTTGGTACAGTTCTGAGACTCTGAGTGCTAAAACATGGGGTACATCAGCAGAAACTGAACCCCTGTATCCACACACACAAGTCTCTACAAGGCCTGGGCCCATAGTCGATGGGGAGGAGGCTGCCTCTCAGGCCTCTCCAGGGGCCCCAGTGATGGAGGGTTCTGTCACTATATATATATATATATATGTGTGTGCGTGTGCGTGTGTAAGGGCAGTGCACGTATGTATATGTCAGCAAATCACCGGTAAGGTACATGGCTTGCCGTGATCGGCCGCTTGTTGTACGCTGGGCAGAGGGGGTAGTCTTATACGGCGAGTATAGTCCAAACTCTCTATTTGGACCGTAAAAGTCGGGGGTCGTCTTATACGCCGGAATACGGAATCGTCGCGCTCTCCGCGTTACGACACCGCGCCGGCCCCTCGCTCAATCCCCTCTCGCTCTCCTCCTTCGCAGGGAACGAGCCGCTTCCAACAAGCTGGTGCGTCGGACGGAGAAGAAGCTCAAGGAGGTTTTCATGCAGGTGGAGGACGAACGCCGACACGCCGACCAGTACAAGGAGCAGGTGACCCTCGCCCGCCGTATACGTTATATACGTGCGTTATATAAAAATACACGTTACTCGCTCTGACCTCTGCTCCCGCTCGCTCTCCGCAGATGGAGAAAGCCAACGCGAGAATGAAACAGCTCAAAAGGCAGCTGGAAGAGGCAGAAGAGGAAGCCACCCGCGCCAACGCTTCCCGACGCAAGCTGCAGCGCGAGCTCGACGACGCGTCCGAAGCCAACGAGGTTCTCGTACGCGAGGTGTCCACGCTCAAGAACAGGCTGAGGTGAGCAAAGCGCACGGGGCGGCCGGGACGGGGCAGCGATCATCTCCCGTACCCCCCCCCCCCCGCCTCACGTCTCTTTCTCCACAGGAGAGGAGGCCCCATCTCCTTCTCTTCCGCCTCCTCCGGACGCTCCGGCCGCCGCCAGCTGCAGCTAGAAGGGGCTTCTCTGGACCTGTCGGACGACGAGCTGGAGAGTAAACCCACCGAGGTCAACGAGGCTCCCGCGCCGGCCCCGGCCGAGTGATCTCGCGGCCCCGCATTCCTTTACCCCCCCCCCAGCCAGAGGCGCCCGCGGACTGGGAACAAACGGGGCAAATTACCGCTTACCGGAGCACGTCGGCCAACACGCCTGGGGGGGGGGGTCATGTCTCTCCTCGCAGGCTAAAGCGCTCGGAGGTGTTTCTTATCTTAAGGCTAAAATACAAATCCAACAAACCACTCTTCCTGCAGGGACAACGCTAAAGACCCCCCCGAAAACATGTCTCGTAAATGTGGTTTTAACCCTGTGTGTGCCAGACGAGGAAACGCTGATCCTCCTACAACTCAGAGGGTTAAAATGCCGCTTTGTACCTGTATCAAAGCATTATTCCCCCCAATGCTTAGTTTTTATAGCATCATGTGAAGAAAACAATCAATCACACCCAACCTGTCTGACTCTGCACCCCGCGGCCGTTGGGTGCAGAAGATACAAAATATACATTTCAGCCCCCATTTACACATAGTAGTAGTCTGTACCGATCCCCACTGTCAGAGGGTACAGCGGTGGTCCCTCCATCTCTCCTTGTTCAAAACTAAACTGTGAATCACCCAGAAGAGGACCCCCTAACCGTCAGCCATTGTAGCTGGTGCCATAAGGGTTCGACGCAGCCAGGCTCCATTTTTAATTTGGGAAAAGCACTTTTCTTCTAATTGCAGGGGGGGGGGGGCACAATTCATCCTTTTCCAAAGTTAAAACGATCGACAAATAAAACAACAAGAAAATAAAAGGTGCCTTAGACACAGAAACATTTGAAAAACGTAGAAATAAAACCGACATATCTACCCCCTGCGAAGCTAATGTGATAATTTCTTTGCGCTTTATATCATGTATGATTCTGGAGGCGTCCGGATTTCAGTATTAACCGGAAGACACTAATGTGCTGGAAATAAGCTTTTTTTCTATTATTAGTATTATTATTTCTCTTAAATGCTTCAAACCTTTCCATCGCTTTGAAGGGGAGTGTCGACCGGCACTCCTCCGGCAATGCAGGGGGTTAAATAGTTTATAAAGGGTTATCTCTGTGTGCATACGTCTGTTCGTTATCATCATTTTCGTTTTGTGTTTGTAATGCATTACAGCTGCTGTGGCCCCCTCTGTGCCGAGACCCCCCCCCCTCCCGCCCCCCCCCTCTCCGTGTATATCCCATATTTCTAGACAATAAACATTTTGTAAGACAATAAACGTATTCGTTATAGAATCCTGCCGGGTCCTTACGCTTTACTGTATAAGGGGGTTAATACCAAGAGCGACAAATCCAGGGGTTCTAGATGGGGCGACAGGTTCCCCCCAAATGCTAAATTCAAGTAAAATGTACTTATTTTACTTAAAGAATCTGATATTTTCCCCCAATAATGTTATGGTTGTCACAGATTAAAGTATGCATTAGATATACGTTAAAAAAGCCCACCTTATGTGTACGCCGTGCAAGCAGCCATCGCGGTGTCCTGTCCTCCGGCTTTGCATGATTATTCCTCCACGTTGACTTCTCTCTCCTCCGCTGTTGCCGATTGGTTCGGGCAGAGCGCAGGCGGTGAACCTTGATTGGATATTTGCGATAAGCCGCCTCCCAGCGGAACGAGGCAGGGAGCGTAATAACAATTGAACTTGAGAATGGATACAGTGGTAGGGTAACAATTATGCTGAAGATTACATTTATGGTATAAAGGACTGTAATTGCACTTTTTGCCCAGCAGATGGCACAGAAATTTCGTCTTAATTTAAGCTAAATCCCCATATCTACCTTTCAAGAGGAACCAACTCAACGCCTGGAAGCATCATCACAGCAACAACTGTCAGTGGGAAATCTCACAGCGCCCACAAACCCATCAACCCCTCTGCTGCCCCCCCAGTCCACATCTCGCTGCCGCAAGCCTCACAGGGGGCATAACAATAGCTTTTAAGACATGAAGGGCAGAGGCCTCCCCGACGGGCAATAAAAACGTCCTCAGACGGGAAAAGAAGTCCCAACGCAAAGACCCTCTTCCCGACCGAACTCACCTGCTCTGCTCGTCTGGCGAGGACCCCCTGCGTCTAAACGCCTCTCTTTCAAACACTTTGTCCCAGCCTGCGAGAAATTGGGGCTAAATCAGGCATTCCTGACGTTTCTTAACTAGTTGCTTTAAAGGGGTGGCAGGAGAAGACTTTGTGTCCAAAGCATAGATTATTTAATAACAGCTAGGAACAAATTAACATTATCTTCTATTCATATAGCGCAAACAATTCCCACGGCGCTTCCTTAAGTCCCTACATTCAAAGGGACAGACCGATAGAGGGTCCCACTCTCCCAGCGAGACCCTCTAAGGATCCTTGAGGATTGCAAAGACCCCCGGTAACAACTGAACCCCCCCCCCCACCCTACCCACGGCAAACCACACAGCCTCGCCAGGCCACTTAAACTAAACGGTGCTTAAAAAAACGGCATAAGATATAAACTTACCTCTGCCGTCAACCTGAAAATAAAACGCAATCCTGTTAACGTCGGTTCAAATAAAGTATCGATAAATCGGGAAAAATCACCAGAAATCTCGTTTTCTCGTTGAAGGTTTTTATTCTTTCAAAATGTTTCCCGGTTTAGACAGCGAACCGTAATCACGACGCAAAACGTCCGTTTGTACTAGCGAGCGGGATTATACGCTGGCCCTCCTTAAACATGCCGTATAGAATTCTCAATAAATATAGCTACAGCCGCCCGAGGAAATGTACAAATCTCAGGCAAAAAAATATTATGTTTACAAATTCTATATACAATAAAAACAAAAAACAAACAAAATGTAAACATTCATATCACAAAATTCAACGGTAAGAACCAACAGAAAGGGGGGCGAGGAACGGAAGGAAGGCGTGGAGTTACATTATATTTTAGATTAAGTGGTTAAAATTAACGTGGTGGCTTTAAAATAACCAGTGGCGGGGAAATTCAAAGTTAATGAACTTAAAAAAGAAACCGCAAAGTTTTTTAGTGCCTTAATAATAAAAAGGAAAAAGATGGTTCACCCTTTGTGTGCTGGGGGGGGGGTAAAACTGTTTTTGCCCCGGAACACCAAGGGGTAACGCACAGGTAGAAACCGTCAAAGAAACGTTACCGTAGATACCGAGAGAGACGCGGGAACCGTGAACACTGATGAGGGCGCTCTATTCGTAGAAGACACTGATTTTTCTTCAACAAATAAAAAAAAAGGGGGTGTTGGAGGAGGTCGAGTTCTATCCTCCGTGGGTGGGGGGTCCGGGCCCGTTCTATCCTCCGTGGGGGGGTGCCGGGCCCGTTACTTATCCTTGGCAGGCGAGGGACAGGTTCTCCGTGCCCGCTAGCTCACCCGCTGCGTCGAAGCCTTACCCGGCATTGGAGGAGGAGAAGGGCGAGTGTTGTTGTTGCTGCGGCCAGCGGAAGGGCGAGTGTCGTTGTTGCCACGGCCAGTGGATGGGATCAGTTTTGTTACTCGACAAACGGTTGCGACTTGATTTCCGCCGCCTCCGATTGGGGGCAATAAGCGGGTCGGGAGCAGAGAGGGGGCTCAGGTTTCCGAGGTCGGTGTCGGCGGCGGCAGCAGCAGTTATAACGAAGTCTCTCGGCTCCAGGAGATCCGGAGAGCCCCTCTCGTCTCTGGTCCTTCTTGATAGCAAAGTATTTATGGTGAAGCATGTTTTTGGTTGTTTGGTGTTGTTGTTTTTTCCTTTTATTTTTGGGTTTTTAGGTTTTTTTGTTTTTCCTCCATTTTTTAGCAGTACACCCGTGTTGAATAGTTCAAGTCCCTTCGCGAGCTCCTATATGTTCAAACGCTTAAAGGAAGGAGGCCTGGAGGAGACGGGGGACGGGGACCTAAAACTCCTGGCGGCTCGTACCCGTTCACTGCCCTACAGCGGGGGGGAAAAAGAGAGAAAAAAAATTGAAAACTTTATTTATAAGAACATTACGTACACAACAAAACATTCAATGCATCCATTTAGGGGCCAGAGTTCCCGATACGTTTCACACGCAGACCCTGGAGGGCAGCCGCGCAGGACACAGGCTTTTACCACACGCTATTAACCCTTTTTGCTGCAAAAGGCTACGAATAAACCTCATTAGGTCCCTCTCAGTAACTTCAAAGAACCAGGAGAAATCATTTTCACAAAATAGGAGAATCAGATGCGAGACGCGGCTCCTTGTCAGCCATTTATAAACCTGGAAGATGCGGCTAATGAGACCGACAATGGGGGAGGCGACATGCGCAGACGCGTGTCATTAACAGCGTGCAAGCGGAAGGACTATGCTGTAAAGCACAGGGTACTGGGGCTTTCACTGCCAATATCACAAACAGCTGGATTAGTGTGGTGGGGGGGGGGTTTACGGGCAAGAAAAACCACCCCGCTCCCCCGTCAGAGTATAAAGCTTTACCCAGGGGCACCCATATCTGACGCACAGTGATATACGTCTGCCCAGTGCGATTAAAGGGTTACAGGGGAAAAGCTGCACGGCTCCTAGCCAATAAGAAGTAGACGGCTGGGCCCCCGGGTGCCACAGCCTGGCCTCACCTCAAAATCCTATTAAATGGCCAAGGCGGTGAGAGGATAACGTAGAGGAGACGAGGACCTGCTATACGTTTTATCCCCTTAATGACAAAGCCCGTACATGTACCGGCTCAAAATACATTGTTTCCAATGGGTTTAGGGACCGCCCTTTGTCCTTAAGGGGTTAAACAATGACATCAGCTATACGTTTTGTACGATGACATCATAGGGCTGCCCCTTTTGCTTTAAATACAAACGCAGCATGTTTTGGTCTCTGCTTTTTTTTAAGGGGCGCCCAGATCGGATCTGATTTCCAGAAAGCATACGCTGCATTGACAAGACAATATCATAAGGCTTCCTAGCTATCCCTGCCCTGAAGAGCTTACAATCTACACAGCCCATCCTCTCTTGTCACTTCCGGTCATCGCGGGTTATATCAGGAGGATCCAGGGTTAGTCGGGGGACAAAACGCCAGCCGGCCATAACACCGATGTAAAGACATACCCTTTCCTAAAACCGAGTGTAAGCTCCTCGGCTTTCTGTCTCGTCTAGAGGAAACATTAAAGGACTCGGTAAGAGTCCTAAGGATTGCTTCAGGGACGTCATGGCCTCTTGCCTGGAACAATCCACTATACAGAGATATACATAATACACGGATATAAGAGGCAGCGGGGAAACGACACAGAAACCCAAGCCTTAACCGGCAAGCAGAACGGCTCCGGCAGATAGAGCGCCACCCGCAGACGGACGCGCAGACGGACCTGCCCCGGGGACCCAAAATGTCACAGGCTTAAAGTAATTCCATGGTGCCCACGAACAAGCACCATATACTGAGGGGGGGGGGGGATCGGCTAGTTCAACGCCTAAAGTGGCCCAGAGACGGAAAACAAGCTACAGACGTTCCTCCGAAAAGGCGGCCTTTCAAACCGA
>VKOC01020948.1:0-14703 GCA_009364415.1 Spea multiplicata | reverse complement strand
CTGATGACATTTGTCATAATTCAAGACTAGAGGTATATCCTCCCTATTGTTCGCCTGTCCTGTTCTTGGTTGCAATAGGTCCTTTTGTTCTATTTTGAATATCTCTTCCAGAGTTTTTTCTAATAAATCGTTTGGGTAACCTTTTTGTAAAAAATCACTTTTTATTTTATTGGCCTGCTCTTGAAAGACTTCCTCATCTGTACAATTGCGTCTAACTCTTGTAAATTCTCCTTTTGGGATACCGGTTAACCAGGGACTGTAGTGTCCACTGTTGTATAACACGTAACTGTTTACATCCACTTTTTTAAAGTGCGTTTTAGTGTAGAGTTGTAGATTATGGATATAGATTGAAAGGTCTAAAAAAGAGATTTCGGAGGAGCTATATTCCGTAGTAAGGTTAATCCCCCAATTGTTATTGTTGAGGTGAGTCAAAAATAAATTTAGGTCCTCAGTTGTCCCTGACCAGATAAAAAACATATCGTCTATGTAGCGGCGATAGGCAATCAGGTTTGTCTTCCAGTTATGTGGTGAAAAAACAAAATGTGCTTCCCAAAAAGCCATAAATAAATTTGCATAACTGGGGGCAAAGCGAGTGCCCATCGCCGTCCCACGTTGTTGCAAAAAGAAAACCTCTTCAAATATAAAATAATTGTTATGAAGTATCCATTTTATTGCTGAAATTATGAATTCTCCCTGAATTTTAGGAATAGACGTTTCCAAATTCAAGAAAAATTCCACTGCCTCACACCCTTTGTTATGGTCAATATTCGTATATAGAGAAGATACATCACAAGTGACCAATAAATAATTGTCCTTCCATTCTATCTCCCTTAATAAATTCAATAAACTCATGGTGTCTTTCAAATAGGACTTTGTTTTTATCACCATGGGTTGTAAGCATATGTCTATATATTTAGATAAATTTGCAGAAAGCGAGCCTATTCCAGACACTATTGGTCGACCAGGGGGATTTATTAAATCTTTATGTATTTTGGGTAATACATAAAAAGTTGGAATACGAGGATATGTTACATTTAAAAAATGATATTCTTTATTCGTTAAGATGCCCTGCATTTTTCCTTGGTCCAAGATATGAGTTAAACTTTTTTTCATTTCGATAGTGGGGTTCTTATTAAGTCTCCTATAAACCGAGGTGTCATTTAGCTGTTTGTAACATTCAGCAACATATTTTTCTTTATCTAGTAATACTAAACCCCCTCCTTTGTCGGCCGGTTTGATCACTAATTCTCTATTTAGTCTAAGATTTTTTAACGCAAGGGTTTCACCTGGAGTTAAATTGTTAGTGGAATAGTGATATTTCTTTTTAGTTAAATTCTCAATCCCCTCCATAACCGACTTTTCAAATATGTCTATCGCTGATGATTTATAGTGCACTGGATAAAAATTAGATTTCTTAGTTAATGTTGTATGTTTAATTTCTTCATAAATTGGTGTATTCGTGTGTACTATGGGATTGTTCAAGAAGTATTTTTTTAAGGTTAAACGTCTTGAGAATTTCTGTATGTCTATATAAGCATTGAAGGGGTTAAATCTCCTATTTGGGGCAAACTTCAGACCTCTGTTCAAAAGTCTGATCTCATCTTGTGAGAGGACATATGTGGATAGGTTAAATAAACCTATTGGTTCCACAGGCGTCCTCTTTTTCCTTCTCCATAACTTCTTCCCCCCACGGCACCCTCGTCCTCTGGTGTTCTTATGCACTAATAACGTACAAGATGTTGTAAAAGTTTTATATGTAACATAATTTTAAAGAATCTCCAAAATGTTTGTCATTTTATTTAGGTACCTAAGTGTGATCCACTAAAAAGTCTAACCTCACACAACATCATACAAACGTATAACTAGGTGGCAGATGGGCTATAGAAAAGTTATGAAATCAATCTGGCCCTTTCAAGATACCATCTAGTGGCAAATGTTATCCTATCCAGATGGTTTTCTTGAAATGCTGAATGACCTATCACAACAAGAGTACAGTCATTTTGATTTATATACCATTACACATTCAGTTACTTGTATAAGACAATAGGTAAATTAAAGAAAATAACTCTTCTAAGAAAAGAAGGTACATGTAGTAGTCCTAATTTTTGGGTTGTGGACACCTGAATTTAACCTTAATCTCCACTTAGAGACACTCTAGCCATCATATCCACATAGTACCTGTGCGGCCCCTTTATATTTTCATGTTGCCTGTTTTGCACATGCATAGTGGGATTCTGCAGAGTTTCCCAATATGCATTTGCTTTTTTCCACACATCAGCTAAATACCATGAAGGAGATATGTTGCATCTCCCTGCATGTGATATACTCATCCCACTCATCTCCTGTCAGCTTCCGCATTGTCTCAGGTAGATGTTGTGGACAGGGGGTCTATACAGACCACTGTGTGCATGCGTGGAAAACATGGTTGAACTATGAAGGAGAATCTGCTGCAGCACAGTAGCCTCTTCTGTGTCAGCTGGCTGGATGAGGAGTTCACAGAGATCCTAGCAGTATTTGGACAGACCCTCTACAATCTCTTCTTCATCTCTTTAGTGTTGACACTACTGGCAGAGAATGGAGTTTGGACTTTCAGTCTGATATCCTGTGTACCAGCAGGGTAAGCAGGACCCATCTCACCCCAGGGAAATATTATGTAAATCATCTGATTAAATTCATCAAGCAGACTATGATGTAACGTGGCTTTAGAAATCTCACATTCTTCCGAGACGCAAGATGAATATCAGCCGGTTCATAAAAAAGCACATGCTGTGAGCAGACCTCGGGAAGTTCACTCCCCACTCCCAATTATGTTCCCATGCCCCCCTCAGTATAGTTCTGCTAAAGGTATCTGCTGAAATATACAAAATCCATAAGCAGTGAAAGGATGTTCCCTGGTGCAGCAATGGCTTTTTAAACAAGTTATATTAAGGACTCCAAAGCACTAACAGTACCTCCTCCATCACATGCCAACCTCCATTTTCCTGTGCTTTTGACTGTAAGTTGAGGTATATGGAGCAGAAGCTAGAATCATAAGAATGGAATCACATCTAAGGCAGCCAACCCTAACCATTTTGAAGACTCCAAATGACCGTTATCAAAAGAGCTATGAAGAAATATATGTCTGTACATGTATACATTGTAGCCTAGACATTAGGTATATCCCCACCTGAAAATGAAAGTCAGAAAACCAAATTAAGTTCAATTTAGTGTCATGCAGATCAAACAGTTGTGGCCAGATGAAAACATGTGCAGTATCAATTGTCATCTTGGGTCCTAGAAATACATTCTGAATTATATACAGGTTCTACTGCTAATTGACTCTTGGTCTATTGAATATCATCCCAGCGATTAATTGCTGTCAAGGAAGGCTCTGTGCCCTGGGTTCCCGGAGGGGCCTGGGGGCCAGCCTCTCCCCTTTTTTTTGGGGGGGGTGCAAGGGGTTTGATGGAACTACTTCTTCCCCTGGTACAGAGTGAAATGTTTACCCAATTACTAGAGACTCTAAAGACTGTGCAGGGTGTTTTATGTGGGGTGTGTGACACTATGGCCAGTATTGGCACCATAAACTGATATCCATCTGTTTTAACTGGTTTCAACCGCACATATTTCCCATCTCCCCCACAGACTACAATAGCAACCTCTTACTGGGTTGAGTGCAAATACTGATCAGTGTGCAAAAGGAGAGCCTGATTTAGAACAATGTGTGTTTTGCTATGTATGTTTTATGTAAATTACCCCCTTGTACTGTTTAAATACCTCAAGCATCTAGTCTTGGCTAACGTGTCTTGCGGGGAAAGCGTTAGTGGTCGATATTCTGACAACGGCCAATAATAAGTGAGGGGTTTAATGGTCGAGGTAGCAGAGGAAGCCAGCTTTAGCAGATATAACCAGTTGGAGTACCGAGATCCGTTACAATTGGAAAAAGCAATTATGGGGCAAACCAAATATGAAACTTAATCATTCTATTTCCTCTGGTCTTGTACTATTCCTGTAGATGCTTCATATAAATTGAAAACTACATTATTATAGATCACATACCCCCGATGATACATTCAAGGTCCTACTGCACACTGTTTGAATAAAAAATGCAAAAAACTGCATAGATTAAATTATGATCATTGCAGTAGTACTGTTTTCTTAGCTGTATAATATAATCATAGGAGATGAAAACACATACTGATCATATTTTTGATGACATATAAAAATCAGTATTTTAATGGCTGTCTCTGTGTGATGTTTCTTTATATTAAAGTACATTTTATCCCTGGCTTCTTGAAGATTCATTGCTTCATTACTTTATATTATATTGCCCTGAGCCTGATATCTGCATCTTTATGATGCCCTCGATCTGGAGCTCATGAAATATGCAAGCTGACATTGTCTTTTGCGGGACAGATACAAGAAGTCACTATAAAATTTGGATAGACTTTCTGAAAATTTATTGTCAGTTGAAATAAAATAAAATTTAGCAAGGTTAGGTGATACTTTAAGATAAAAAAAAGAAAAAGTTTGGTCAAATGTTAAATGTAACATTATTTTTCTATTATGTGTCTAAATAGGGCATCAATGTATAAAACATTTGTGATTGCAATGGTACACAGAGAAATAAGGTGCAGTAGACATAGGAAGATACTCTCTACTTGAGATATGTAATGTTTCATTATTGACAATGGCATTTCTTTCCAAATAATGAATAATAAAAAAAAAAAACTCATATTACTTAAAAGCAATGCTGACTTTCAGCATGGTCATGTCAGGTTGATAAAGCAGTTGCTTTTCAGAAAAGCTGACAGACATCATTGCATTTTCATAAAGGTAATATTTGACCTTAGGGAATAGCAATGTCGTCACACACATCTTGCTGTATAACACAGCTCACATGCAATCAAAATCTGTGCAACAGTGACCTGTTCTAATATTTATATGTTAGTTAAAAGATCATAAAACGGACTGAATTACAAAGAGATAGAAAAGAAAGGACATCAAAAGAGAAAGAAAGACGAGAAAAATAAGTGAAAGAAAGCATGTAATAACTGATACTCAGGGAATACTGTACATGCATTATATCATGACTTGGTAACTGAGAACTTGTTTTATTTTTGAAAGAGCTTAGAAAAAAACTCCAAAATATTATGATTGATGAAAAAGTACGCAGAACGTGAAAATCTACATACAAATCTGACCTTAAAATAAAGTATTTACGACTTCAAGTACCATTTTGTTTTAATATTGTTAAATAAAGATTTTCATGAGAGATAATTATACACAAAACATTATGACTAACTGCCATCTTGCCCTCGGCTGTTGCTTTTGGTGACATCCTCTCCCCCAACTCGAAGATTGAGGAGGGTGTCATCACAGCTACACCATTTTGGCTGAAGTTGCCAGGTTATATCTGCGGGGATGCAGACGAAAAAAGAAAATACCAGATTAAGGATTGAAGATTAAAGATAGAATAGGGAAGAGAGAAAATAGAAGATGTGGAAGAAGATGCAGAAGAAGAAGTGGTCGGCAGAGAAGGTATGGAAACATTTAGAGAGTGTTAGATGGAATGTAAATGAGAGTGTGAGAGAGGGAGATATAAGAGTGTGAGTAAATGTGGACCCACACATTTTGGACGAAAATTCTGAGATTTTTGCTTCATTTTCGTTCAATTCGTGGGGGGGTCTGGTCTCGTTTTTGGGGCTACATACGAATCACCAAATTTACCAAAATTCTGTAAATTTGCAAATGGTAAGAATCCGAAAGCACAAGCCTTACATATTACAGTATTCAGGAGATGATGCCTTCCCGATTTCTTCTATTTTTTTTTTGCATATTTATTAGATCTAGATGTTTCAGATCATCAAACTAATTTTAATATGAGACAAAGATAACCAGAAATATAATGAAGAAAAGCTATCCAAGCTTACCCTTTTAGTTACTAAATCAACCAATTAACCAAACATAATTGATAAATTAAACTAGACACACCAAGGCATGATTACTGCCAGCCCTGTTGAATATAAACATGAATTAAATAGAACCTGTCTTGCAGGCTAGAACATCTCACCAAGCAGCACATGATACCGCAAACTAAAGCAATTAAAAAACAGATGAGAATCAAAGTCTTTGACATCAATCAGTTTAGAAAGGGTTACCAAGCCATTTTTCTAAGGCTCCTGGACTCCAGCGAACCACAGTAAGACCCATTTTTTTTTTTTGCAAAACAACATTGAAACCTCGCAGGAGTGACCCGCCCATCAAAAGTCCTCAGCGACTTTTCAGGAGGTTACAAAAGAACCCAGACCAGGGCCTCATTAATAGGGCTCTCCAGCAACAGGGGACTCACTCAGATTCTTTAAGGCATGCATACAAAACTCACTCAGGGGACTTGTGGATTCTTTAAGGCATGCATACAAAACACTTTATCATAAATGTTAAGGCCCCTCCAAGCACATAAAGCTCAGTGTCTACTGTGCTTCTTAGTAACAAGAACTTCCGAGTTCACACAGGAGCCCAGCACCCTCATTAATTTGCACAAAACAGAGCAAGAAATCCGTGCATACTGTAATGGCCAGGGATGGTCAGGATCAGTAGCCAGAGGCAGGCGAAATGGTACTGGAGAAGCACACCAAAAACGAAGCTGGGTAAGGGGCTGGAGAAGTCCGGATAATCGTGACACGAAGCCGAGGTCAATGATTGGAGAAGTCAGGGTAGCCGTGAGACGAAGCCGAAGTCAGAACTTGGAGCAACACAAAACAGCAACTGAGCCCAGAGAAACAAAGCAAGAAACTGACAGGCAGTGAGTGGACAGCTATCTTAGGAGTGGCGTGCGCATGCATAAGGATCTTGTCCGGCAGAGTCTGTAGGAGGCTGCTACGGCTGTAGCAGCTGCAGATAAGTTGTTAGCTGTTACACATACCAAGCAAACACACAAGTAAATGAGTGAATACTATTGGGAAAGGACACAGAAAATGCTGAAAATGCTCTGTGTCTTACATGTATAGAATATAGAAAGCCTTCCTTCAATCTAGATGCAGTTATTTGTGTTACCTACCGCAAATCAATAGTCACACATATAGTGATAAAATAGTATGCCGACTGTGATCACAATTTAGGGGAAAAACTTGAAAATAATGATAACATATCATCAATAGCACTACACCTCTAATGGTTTCATTTATGTTACTTTTAAAACAGAGTGACCACATCTCAATTATGGATGTGTGAATGCATACAACTCTGGACTTTACTTTTACTTGTCCTGTCCTCTGTCTAAGCTCTCATTATGCCCTTGCACATCTCTTCTGCTTTTCTTTAAGCCGACTACTTTGCACTCCACATAGCTCTGCTGCAGTCAGGGACTAAAGCTACACTTTGGAATTCTTTATATCGTGTTATGTGTAATTTACCGCCTTGCCCATGCATTCAAAATGTATTGCGGGTCAAGGTGTTTCTGCCAGCTTTATCAAAAGCACTAACAAAAAATATGAACTTCTGTGTACTAAGAGATAAGAAATTCCTCTACAATCTATACAAACAAAACTTAGATATAAGCACGCACAGTTTTGACAGCTTAAACGTGTGTGTGTATACAACTACCACTTTATAAATGTATTAGATAAAAAGGAAAGAAGGAAGAAAAAATTAATTAAATTGTTAGTTGAATTAACCCCTTCAGTACCGGGACGTACCTGGTACTTCCTGGTTAACAGTCACCTGTAGACCGGGACGTACCAGGTACGTCTCTCCCAAAAAACGCCCCCACATCACCACAATCGCGGTGATCGTGGGGGCGCTGCTGCTGCTGTCTGCCCAGGAGTCCTGGGCAGACAGCACAGCGTGTCTAAGCCCTCCCCCAAGCCTACGATCACTCCCACGGAGTGATTCTCTAGGCATTAAACAGCGATTGCAGAAAAATCTGCAATCGCTGTTTCAGCTGCCACAGGCAGCTTCAGGGAAGGGGTGGGGGTGTTGAATGGTCCCCACACAAGTGTGGGGACCTGATCCAACACCCCCCTGCTGCCTGATCGCTCCATGAGAGCATCAGTGCAGCGTTAACCCCTTAAATGCCGCGATCGCGGCATTGAAGGGGTTAATTCCCGTTTTTCAGGGGGTTCTGCTACTGGTGGTCTGCCTGGAAGCCCAGGCAGACCTCCAGCAGCAAAAACGAACCCCCAGAAGTCCTCTGATCAGCCCTGTAGGGCTGATCAGAGAGACTCCTCTCCCACAATCTCCAGTCCATTGGAGATTGTGTCCCAGCTGCCAGAGGCAGCTTAAGGGACAGGGAGACAGGGCTCTTTGGTCTCCACATGAGTGTGGAGACCAGCCCCACCCCCCTCAGTTAACCTCTACCCCCCCTCTTCCTCAATTAACCCCTTCAATGCTGCGATTGTTTATGACCCCCATCGCAGCATTGCAGGGGTTAATATTAGTCCCCACAAGCTTGTGGGGACTAAATATCAATCAATGCTGTGCTTCAATGGAGCATCAGCATTGAAAGAGTTAAAAATAAAAAATAAAAATTAAAAAATAAATTAAAAAAAAAATAAAATAATAATAATAATAAAAAAAAATAACAGCACTGACCTGAAAGTCCAGGGTGCTTCCAGGTCAAATGCTGGGCTGATCAGATCGCTCCTGGCCAATAGGAGTGATCGGATCATTATGGCAGCCCACGGATGACCCTGCTCTACAAAGAGAGAGGGGTCATCTAGGGTAATTATGAAAAAACACAAATTATTAATAAATGAAAAAATCATAATTATTACCTGATCACTTGTCGGTGACATTTTAAGTCGCTGATTATTGATCGGTCTCCCTGATTGATGTCAGCGGCCTAAACCTGTCACTTACAAGCAATCTGTTAAAAAAAAATATTTAAAAAAATGTAAATGCACATCTTCCAGTTTTGCCCTCATGGCTTCCTCAAAAAATGCATGAACCATGCATGTGAGGCCTTGTTGGAATCGGGGGATCTTGGTGAACAAAATGTGGTGTTTTCTTCCACTGTTGCACTTATGGTGTGCAAGAAATTCAGTGCAACATTGAAATGTATGCGTTAAAAACGCAATAAAATAATTTCCCTGTGAAGTTTGGCAGACATCAGTGAAGAAATGGCTGGCTGAAAACTGTCAAAAGTACCCTAGTTGAACACCTTGACTTGTCTACTGTTCATAAATATATACTTTTATGGGGTAATTTACAGTGGGGGGCTTCCAAAATGTCCCAAATGGGATATGGGCCCAATAAACCAATTCCTGAAAACTTGCGCATGTTCCAGTTATGGCCTCATGACTTCCTCAAAAAAATGCATGAACCATGCATGTGAGGCCTTGTTGAAATCGGGGGATCTTGGTGAACAAAATATTATGGTGTTTTCTTTCACTGTTGCACTTATGGTGTGCAAGAAATTCAGTGCAACATTGAAATGTATGCGTTAAAAACGCAATAAAATAATTTCCCTGTGAAGTTTGGCAGAAACGAGTGAAGAAATGGCTAGCTGAAAACTGTCAAAACTACCCTAGTTGAACACCTTGACTTGTCTACTGTTCATAAATATATACGTTTATGGGGTAATTTACAGCGGGGGGCTTCCAAAATGTCCCAAATGGGATATGGGCCCAGGAAACCAATTTCTGAAAATTCCAAATTTGAAAACTAAAATGCGCATGTTCCAGTTTTTCCCTCATAGCTTCCTCAAAAAATGCATGAACCATGCATGTGAGGCCTTGTTGGAACCGGGGGATGTTGGTGAACAAAATGTGGTGTTTTCTTCCACTGTTGCACTTATGGTGTGCAAGAAATTCAGTGCAACATTGAAATGTATGCGTTAAAAACGCAATAAAATAATTTCCCTGTGAAGTTTGGCAGACATCAGTGAAGAAATGGCTAGCTGAAAACTGTCAAAACTACCCTAGTTGAACACCTTGACTTGTCTACTGTTAATAAATATATACTTTTATGGGGTAATTTACAGTGGGGGGCTTCCAAAATGTCCAAAATGGGATATGGGCCCAGGAAACCAATTTCTGAAAATTCCAAATTTGAAAACGAAAATGCGCATGTTCCAGTTTTTCCCTCATAGCTTCCTCAAAAAATGCATGAACCATGCATGTGAGGCCTTGTTGGAACCGGGGGATGTTGGTGAACACAGTTTGGTGTTTTTTTCTGCAGTTGCACATATTCTATACAAAATATAATATAAAATCTAAAGCAACATTGCAACATATGCAAAAAAACCAAAAAAATATAAAAATACCTCAAAATTTGGCAGCAATTGGCGATAAAATCCCTGTTTGAAAAGTGTCACAATGACCCTAGTTGTACACCTTGACTTATCTACTGTTCATAAACATATAATTTTGGGGGATAATCAGTATCTGTGACAACTATTGCAGTTATTAGACTACCATGCCAAATTTGAAAAAAATTACATTTCAAAAACGTGATGCATGCCTTGCAATATTTGCCCTATACTGGTCAAAATAGATAAAAATCCTGGCCATGTTGGGTGGTTTCCAAATCAGGACAAGTTAATGAATATATTTGGGATAGTTTTTTCCCATTGGTTCAATGTGTGTACAATTTGTATGTATACAAAACTGTAAAAAAATGCGTTTTTTTCATTTTTTCCCCACTTTTTCCAGTTTATTTCAAACAAAACAATGTAATACCCAGCTTAATATGGTTTCAAATGAAAGCCCTACTTGTGCTGAAAAAAACAATATATGATTTGTGTGGGTGCACCAATTGATAAGAGAGAAATTACAGTTGAAGGAAGACATGGCAAAAACACAAAAACAGCTCCGGTCCTTTAGCGACACGTTAGTATCAAAATCCCGGTCCTGAAGGGGTTAAAGAACACTATAAGTAAAGCTTAAAGGGGCTCTTGTATACAATGCAGGGTAAATATTATGTGTAAACAGTTAAATACACCTCTGCAAAAGAGAGATTCCAGGGCCAAGTAGAGTGCTTAGGGAGATGGGAGGAGCATTTTAATCAGTCTTTTTTGTCAGTAGTAGTACTGGAGTTGTTCATTTCATTATTATTATTATTCATTACTATGTACTTCAGCACAAATATATAACCAGAAATGCAATGTAAATATAGTCAATTATATAGTAACACTCAGTTACTTGACAGTTTAGGATAGTTAAAAAAATTTTTTAAAAAAATAGTGTCGATATACCTCCTTTTCTTGAAGGGTAAGCGGACAGGAGAGTTATAGCTTCCACTCCTTGAATTCACTATATATATGTGTAATGGCACTGGGTGCTGGATCTGGTAGGAGTCTCGATGCAGGGACAGGTTCGGACAGCTGGAAGCCGTCTGGCAGGGCACACAGCAAGAGCACCACTGGAAGCCCTCTGGCATAGATGTTGGTAGACTGCAGCAGACTGGCAGGCGGCAGCAGACCAGCAGGAAACAGACAGACAGCAGCAGGCAGTAGTTGATTCTGACCAATGCGTGGTACAAAGGATGATCCGAAGAATAGTCTTAGTCCAAGCCAAAGGTCAGAAACCAGAATATCACGATCAGTGGGGTACCAAGGGACAGTCGCTAAAATGAGGTCAGAGTCCAAAGCCAAGGGTCAAACACAGAAGACGGATCAGATGCAGCAAATCAGTAGCTCAGTATACAAGGCCAGGAACATAGGCTATGATATGCCTGGTTTACATTGAGCCTTAATTGACCGGATGAGGGGCAGGTGTGTCAATACCACACAGGAAAGACATGGCTAACGAGAAGCAGAAGGATTCAGTCACCCTAGTTCCCCCTGGGGTAGTAGCGGATAGGTGAATCATCTGCAATACGCATGGTTGCTGGTTTTAATCGCCATGGATCCTGACAATATTATGAATGGTCAGCCAACTGTGTTTGTCCTACAAGAAGAGCTTTACTTTTATAATGCATAAAAAAAATCATTGTGATTTCTTTAAAGTATACTTATCCATTCAATTATGTATTATGTAGGGCCAGGTCAGCCCTTCTTGCTAGAAAAACAGTAATTTTACTCACCGTAAATTCTATTTTCCCAAGTATAGTGGCAGTACCAGAGGGTTTGCTCTTTCGCCGGGACAAACACTGAAAAGAAAACAAAGGGTTAAACTCCGCCCCCCCCTTACCCTATAACCGCCCGTACCGGCATGGAGAGACAGTTAACTAACAAGAGGACCAAAGGATGGAAAACAATTATCTGTATTAATACCAAATTGGGAGGGAGATCTGTACTGCCACTATACTTGGGAAAATAGAATTTACGGTGAGTAAAATTACTGTTTTTCCCGGCGTATAGTGGCAGTACCAGAGGGATGTAGCAAGATCCCCCTCAAAAAAAAAGGGAAGGGAGTTAGAGCTTGACTGCGTGAAGGACCTGACGTCCAAACTCAGCCGCTGAAGCAGAGGAAATGTCCAGTCTATAATGTTTGATAAAAGTATTCCATGAGGACCATGTTGCTGCTTTACAAATGTCCTCCGGAGAGACTGAAGACCTGGAGGCCCATGAGACTGAGACGGCTCTTGTAGAGTGAGCCGTAATCTGAGGAGGAACTGTGGCCCCACAGGAGTCGTATGCCAGACGGATTGTATCTGTGAGCCATCTAGATAACGTAGATTTTGACACTGCTTGCCCTGCAGATCTTCCCTGGAATTGTAGAAACAGGTGGTCAGAGGAACGAAAAGAAGAGGTACGTTCCAAATATACGGTAAGAGCTCTTTTAACATCCAACGAGTGCCATTCATTTTCTTCTGGTGTCGTAGGATCCGGATAAAAAGTAGGCAGGACAATAGGCTGGTTAATATTGACCTGGGACAATACTTTAGGCAGAAATGACGGTCTTGGATACATGACCACTTTATCTTGATGAAAAACTAGAAATTCCTTAGAGGCTGAGAGCGCCTGGAGTTCCCCAATGCGCTGTGCCGACGTGATAGCCACTAAAAATGCTGTCTTTAGGGAGAGGAATTTTAGTGACACTGTCTGGAGAGGTTCAAAGGAGATAAACACAGAGCTTTGAGAACCAAGGTAAGATCCCAGGGTGGAAAAAATGATTTAACCGGAGGTCTTTTAATAGTGATGGCCTTAAAAAATCTCCGAATTAAGCGATCTGACGCCAGATCGAGTAGCAGGAAATGACTGAGAGCAGACACTTGACCTTTAAGAGTAGAGACTTTGAGGCCTGCTGTAAATCCCATATGCAAGAAGCGCAAAATGACCGGAATGGACGGAGGAGAAGAATGCAGATCTAGAGACTGACACCATTCCAAAAATTTTCTCCATGTTCTCAGATAAATTTTTGATGTAGACCGTCTTACTGAATTCAAGAGGAGATCAGTCATAATAGGTTCTATACCTTGATTTTTTAGGATTAGCCTTGCAGCAGCCAGGCCGTCAGTCTGTACATTCGAAGGATGTGAAGGGGAATTCCTTTCGTTTCCAAAACTACTGAGGTCAACGGAAGCTCCCAATAAGCTACTGCTAGCTGGCACAGGTCCGAAAACCAGCTCCGATTCGGCCAAAACGGAAGAACTGCTAGTACTCTTGCCTTGTCCATCTTGACTTTGAGCAAGACTCTGGGAATCATCGCCACCGGAGGGAAGATGTAGGCTAGGTTGAATTGCCACTTGATCCCCAATCCATCCAGAAAGGGCGGGTAATCCATACTGTACAGGGAAGCAAAAATAGGGACCTTTCGGTTCAGACGTGTTGCCATAAGATCCACTTCCGGCAAGCCCACTAATGCCACCAATTTTTGAAATATAGTCGGATGAAGAGCCCATTCTGCTTGAGAGCATCTGTTTCTGCTGAGGTCGTCTGCCAGGGCATTGTACTGCCCTCTGATGTGAACCGCTGAGATAGCTTCCAGATGCTTTTGTGCCCATCGCATGATGTCGGTGCATAACGATTGAAGACTGGCTACTCTCGTACCCCCTTGTCTGTTTATATAAGACACTGTTGTGGCGTTGTCTGATTGAATCTTTACTGATCTGCCTACTATCCATGGCTTGAAGGATACTAGGGCCCTGAAGACAGCCTGTAGTTCCCGGAAGTTTGAAGATTGACGAGCTTCCTGCGTTGACCACTCTCCTTGTGCCGAGTGAGATTGGAAATGAGCTCCCCAACCAGTCTGGGATGCATCTGTGGTAACTATCAGCCACTGTTTGGGCTGGAATGACAGGCCGCTTGTCAAATTTTTCTTGATCTTCCACCACTCTAGTTGCCGCAACACTTCTTGAGATATCAAAATCTCTTTGTCCAGGTCCTCGTCTTTTCTGGACCAGTGGGACAGGATGTGCCATTGAAGAGGCCTCATTCTTGCCTGCGCCCAGGCTACTGCCGGTATGGTGGAAGTCATAAGTCCCAAAATGCTCATAACCTTTCTGATGGAGCATATGGGATATGCCTGGAGATCCGTGACTTTTAGCCGAATGTGTGTGGCTTTGTCTTTCGGAAGAACAAGACGAAGAGACTTTGAGTTTACATGAAAACCCAGAAACTTGATCTCTGTTGTTGGAATTAAATTTGATTTGGCCACATTCAGAAGCCAACCATGGTTTTTTAGCAGTTTGAGTGTCACTTGAAGATCTATTAAAAGTTGTGCAGCTGATGAGGCTTTTATCAACCAGTCGTCCAGGTAAGGGACCACCGATATCCCCTGTAATCTTAATTCCGCCGCCAAAGGGGTGAGAATCTTGGTAAAGACTCTTGGTGCAGTGGAA
>VKOC01020947.1:0-11824 GCA_009364415.1 Spea multiplicata | reverse complement strand
AAAATGGAACAAATTGGTAGGTGTTACAACCGATGGCTGTCCAAATCTGACAGGGAAAAATGTCGGACTTTTGAAGCGGATGCAAGAAAAAGTGACTGAAATGAATCCAGAACAGAAATGTATATTTCTGCATTGCATTATTCATCAGGAGGTGCTGTGCAAGTCGGTGCTAAAAATCAGCCATGTTGTTGATATTGTAACTAAGATAGTTAATTTCATCAGGGCAAGAGCACTAAATCACAGACAATTTGTTGCACTGTTGGAGGAGCATGACAGTGAACATAGTGACATAGGCTACCAGACGGCTGTGAGATGGCTCAGTGTTGGCAAGGTGCTTAAAAGAGTATGGGACCTGAGAGCCCAGATTCAGGAGTTTTGTGAGCAGAAAGGCAAAGACATCCCAGAGTTCTCAGATACACGCTGGATGGCAGATCTGGCCTTTGCTGTTGATGTGACTGCACTCATGAATGAACTAAATGTCAAGCTGCAAGGCAAAGGCCTCTTTGTACATGAAATGTTCAACTTTGTGACAGCTTTCATGAGAAAGTTGACGTTTCTTTCAAGTCAACTGAAGGACAAAATTCTCACTCACATGCCAACACTGAAAGAAGTCACACCATCAGCTGATCACCTCCAAAGGTATTCATCCATGTTAGGGGCACTACATGATGAGTTTTCCAGAAGATTTCAAGACTTCAAAGCAATTGAGAGTGAAATGCACATGATTTCTTCTCCCTTTACATGCAGTGTGGATAATGCACCCAGTGATGCCCAGCTTGAACTCATTGATCTGCAGTCTGACAATCTACTGGCAGAGCATTTTAAGTCAGTATCACTGCTGGAGTTTTATTCTTCTCTCAAGGTGGAAAACTTTCCACACATAAGGACGCATGCTCAGAGGATGTTAGTTCTCTTTGGATCTACCTACGTATGTGAAAAAACATTCTCAATGATGCAGTTCAACAAATCCAGATACAGATCCTCTCTCAGTGATGATCACCTGTGTGCTGTCCTTCGCATAGCCACCTCGGATATTCAACCTGATTTTAATGCACTTGTTCAAGCCCAAAACAGGCTAGATTTCTCTCATTGAACGTTTTTGTATACATTAAAAATGGTAATGTTACGGTGTTTGTCACTGTTGTGATTTTTTTCTCTGTTTTTGTATGTTGAAAAATGTATTAAAGAAATATCTGATTTAAAAAAATGGTAAGGATGCATATACTGTAATGCAGGTTCATTAAAGTTTATTATCTTTTCACTGACTCATTGTAAAGTTTCATGTACCATTTTTTTAAGAAGGGATAGTATATGTATGCAGTATACAGGTATTGGTAGAATGAAGTTAAGGGCTCATGCACACTGCTGTAGTTTCGCCCGGGCCGTAACCCAGGCGAAACTACGGCGTGCTGCTGCGGAGAGGAGATGGGAGTGCTCCTTACCGCTCCCCTCTCCATTGGCAGACACGGGGGCCGCGCCGTAATACGGGGTGAAACACCGGTTGCTCACCGCGCCGTATTACAGCGCCATTCATTTTCAATGGCGGCCGTATTCTGGCCGCAAATCGGGCGGCTGGAATACGGCCCCATTACGGCAATGTGCATGGAGCCTTCGTATGTTGGTCTGGCCCTCTAAAACCATTCCAATTTCTCATGTGGCCCCATGGGAAAATTAATTGCCCACCCCTGATTTAAGGAAACAAAGCCTTTCATTTTTTTGTAGA
Source organism: Spea multiplicata (assembly GCA_009364415.1). Classification (NCBI taxonomy): domain Eukaryota; kingdom Metazoa; phylum Chordata; class Amphibia; order Anura; family Pelobatidae; genus Spea; species Spea multiplicata. The sequence continues at coordinate 10,101 of VKOC01020947.1, read as the reverse complement.
TGTATACCTATAAAAACCAAAGAGCTTATTAGGGCTTACATACCTAAAATTATAAACCTTATTTTACATCACACAATTGTAGCGTTCAACATTTTGATCTATTTGCAAAAGATATTACACATTTTACATTTTCAAAATAAGTACTAGAATTTAGACCTGCTTAATATGTCTATTCCAGATTCTAGTTCTTATTTTGAAAATACAGTGTACAGCTAAATGACCCCAAACTTTTGCATGGCAGTGTACATTTATTATGTACAAAACTTTTCAATACCTTGTATAATGTTCTGTATTTCAAATAATTAATGTATTCCATCTTCCTCTCTATATTTTTTAGATTGTCTTTTCAAACTGAAGAAGAAAAAACATAATTTGTTGAGATAAATATGTGTAGCTTCCTTTAATTGCAGAATGAAAATATGACAAAGATTTATGGAGGTTAATGCAAAAGGCTAAGCAATTAAAAGTTACCTTTTTTTAGTACTTACAGTCTCATTACGATTCTCTGGAACATGCTAGAAAGTGTTTGGAGAGAGCTTTGTGCTTGATCGCCTATTTTATCAATCACGGATTGTGTCACGTTTTTCATAATTGCATCTTGGTGCCTTGTGTGTTTTGCATGATAATTGACATTTTCATTTTAAATGAACAACATATGCAGTGGTGTAATTCTTTAACATACCAATGCAGAAGGCTTTATAGCACTTGTTCTTATTTGATAGGAATCCTTTAAACGATTACACATTTAAATAAAGCCATAATGGTGCAATATATAAAAAAATTCATAAGGGAAAAATCCAGTTAAGTACTTCACTTATATGTCATTCAGTGACATTACTTTATTTTTTGTCTTATTAATTGCCTTTTGCATGTCACAAGATACTACTGTAAAATTTCAGGTATAATACGCACAATTTAGGTCGTGAGAAGAGGGGAGCATATTATACGCAAGTACAAATTTTGTTTATGCTGCCTGTTCGCTCCTTAAGGGATGGTGGCATTGAAGGGTGCCGGAACCAAGTCACAATCAGAGCTGGTGCTCCTATTAAAATAATAATTGTAATAAGGAATCTTCAACAACACTGACCTGGAAGTCAAACGTGTTTCAAGGTCAGTTGCTGTCAGTTACACTCAGCAGCAGAGTCATAAGATAAAAACAAAACACACTTTATTAATTAAAACAAATATATATATATTATTTTACATTTTTATTGCATAACTGATAATTAGTTTGACTGATCAATGCCACTGGCTTAAACTTAAAAGTGATCTGATACTGGTAACATTTTTTTTACTTTACAATATTTATTTTATTTTTAACAGCCTTTAACATAAAATTATATCACATCAATGATTAATTAATCTTTAAGTCACTGATCATTGATCATCAGCCAGTGACCTAATATGGTGGGTGTGTACTTTACTTAATTTTTTCCTAAAAAAATCCACTTTATTGGGCCTTATAAAAAATTCCCATATACCTTCTGCAGTGTGTAGGGAAAGGTCAAAGAAACCTATGAGTCATTTTGTTTTTATGCTTAATGTGTTCTGTCATTTAAAAACTGTGCTTAAAAGTTTATACGTTTGTCTAGAGCTTTGTCATTCCTCCAAAGCCTCCCCTATCTATAATCACAGCCATGAAATGATGCTAATGCATGTGAAACAGCAAAGCTTTACAGATCCTAGTACACAGTGATGGTCAGTGCTAGGAAATGAGTGTGATTGAGTGAGGTGTTTTGTGTGATAGGTGCGAGGGAATGATGTGTGTTGGGTTTGAGGAAGTGAGGTCCCTTTTAAACTAGAAGACCTTAAAGGTAACGACAATACTGTGATGTCAGAGATTGGCAGGCTGAACAACCAAGATTTAGAGGCCCAGAAATACAGCAGAACTGTTTATTATTAAACAAATAATGTTTATTTTAGTTGTATACCATAGTAGTGCATAATAATATAAAATCTAGGGTAAGCATTATACCCTATATTTTCCAGTGGATGCACTTATGACTGCCCTTCATTCTAAAACAGCAGTGTCTAAATTGTATTATATGGATAAAAGGATATGTTGATATTCTCATTACAAAAAAACCTGTCCTTTTATGAATATCCTTCGTTTTACACATTCAGCATTTGCAATTATACAGCCTGAGAACTAGAGCCATCTTTAACGTAAAGAAAAAGAGGCAGCTTCCCTGGCAGAAGTCATAAAATGGCTACCTTTTTTAGTGTTAGCCATGTCTGTTATTTACTCTGCCACTCAGTACACTGTTTCACCATGTTGCTCTTTATCCAGAGTATAAAATGGCTGCCTGTATCAGTTTTTAGCCAGCTCCATCTTTATGTACTTACATGCTCAACCTGTTCTTATCCCTAGTAATGACTGCAATTTAAATACTTACTTTTGTGTCTGTAATTGGTTTCTTCTGAGTGCTTTTCTAGAAAAGCTGAGGCCAAATGTTCCATTAACACAACTTGTTTTATAAAACTTTAAAGAGACTTCTAATATAAAATCCTCTTCAATCCAAAATTTACATAATGTTTGTGTGATCATTTTCTTAGGGGCATGTGTCCAACATCTGAATGCAGTATTGTAACCAGTTGACTAATCATATTTTTGTTCTCATTGCACACTGTATGTTCATTTCCTACAGCACATTCCATTTTAAAAATAACCAGCAGCTGATTCTCTTTCTTATAGTGCCCAGGGCATAACATATTTATTAAGTGTTTTATTTTTGGTTCATGATTCACGTTGTTCTAATGTACACTTAATAATTTCTTATAGGTTTAAATGGATTGCATGCCAGTAAACTCCTAATTTCCGTAAATCTTCAAAAAACGAAATATTTCAATTCTTAGTGGACAGTAATCCATTCCTTTATGTTACCAGATCTAAGTCATATTGGGAGTCTCTAAGGCCCTAAAATGACCTGCCCTTGGCCTTATCCTGATGCTTTCTGCTACCCACACATACAAAAGACAAGTTGGCATCTTGTACTTTGAAAATACCTGGGGCTGGGTATCAAAATCTCTTCATATACTGCATATTATAGAGACAAAAAAATGGCATGACGGAATTAAGATAAACCCCTTTATAGACTTGAAAGGGGCTGATTCTGGGCAGGGCGGATATTACTTTCTTGAAACTATACATGAAACACTGACCAGCAAGCCAGGATAATAAGCTTTATTTTGGAAATGTGGAAATATGATTTTTATTCAGCATATTATAAGGACTAATAATGGGTAGCTTGGTTTGCAATGAGGTTCAAACCAATATCTATCTATTAGTTTTCAGAGTGGTGATTAGTTTCCATGACTGGGCTAAACACAAATGCAAGGCAGACATAAAACAAACCAGAAATTTGTCCGTCTAAGGAATATGGTAAATGCTATCAGTTTCTGATTTAAGAGTATGTATGATTTTCCTTCCTCAAGGTGCCTTCTACCACATTACTAAAAGCATACATAGCTTTTATCAATGTCTGCAATCTAAAATTAACCTGTCCGGGTCCACCCTACCAACCTGGTTTATGTAATAATTATTTGAACTCTTGTCTACCTACAGGCACTAGTGGCCACCTTTCTCTCTCAGGAGCACCCCTATTAAATTACTTGGGACCGCTGAGCCTCATTACCCTTTTTAACCCTGCCCCTTTTATACCTGCTCTGCCCTTCATTCTGGGCCTTTGCATTGTTTGGCTTGGGTCCCTGTTAGTCTGCTTGCAGCTAAAGACTTGTTCTGATTTCCTGTGTGTGACCTTGGCTACATGTAGGGCTAACCTAATTTCTCCCTCTGCTGGGATTTCTCAAGCTCTCTCCCAAATATTGGTGTTTCTGGGGGGTGTCTGGCCAGCAGATCTGCAGAATCCTTCTGACGCAGCAGTTGATGAACGTGTGGACCTTGATGATGGTTGTTTTGGTTGTCCTCCAGGTCACAGCTCCATACAGTAGAAATTACTTTACATTGGATTGGACAGGCAAATCCTTGTTGGAGCTCCAGATGTTCTTAAACTGTTAGAGGGCCACTCTTGCTTTGCCAGTACTTGCCTTAATGTCTACTTCAGTGCCATCCTGTTGGTTGATGATGTTGTCACTATATTAATCCTTTCTTGCATCTGCTGTTTTCTGAGAAAGGAGTGCGAGGTGATCAGCAAAGTCCAGGTCATAGAACTGGGTCTGCAAGTCCACTGGATTCCGTTTCCGTGTTCACTGGTGGATGTCTTTATAATTGAATCAATGGCAAGGAGGAAGAGAAAGCGTGACAAAAAGCATACTTGTCTGACTCCATTTTGCACCTGGAAACTATTTGTGAGCTGCCCTCCATGGATCATTCTGTAGCACATTCTGTTGTATGAGCTCTTGATCAGGGTGACTTCGACTATGATGCGGAACATTGCTATCTGGTCCTTACATGGTGTGTTCTGCCAGAAGCCTGCCTGCTCATCTTGTAGATGTGGAATGACAGTATCCTTCAACTGGGTCCTCCTAGAAAGAATGAAGTGCTTCACTGGAACTTATTCCTCTATAGTTGGCACCTGTAGAGGTCTCCTTTCTTGGGGATCCTGATGAGGTATCCCTTCTTCCAGTCTGCCTGAATCTCTTCTTCTTATAAAAGTGCCTAGGTCTACTTTTCTGGTTTGCTGAGCTTTCCCAACAGACACTTGGTATTGGTATTCAGCTGCTTTAATTTGCTGCTGTATGCTGCCTGTTCCATTTCTACTGCCAGTCCGTTCACACAGTCTTTCTTGTCTTTCCTAATATTCCTCTTCACTACTTCATGGGCTTCAGCACAGTCTTCTTTGTCTTTGGTCTTTGCTGTTCTAGTCCTGTAGTTGTTAACTGATACCTTTCTGTTTTTTATCTTGGTCATGGTCTCTGCTGTAAACTCTTTCTGCTGATGTTTCTCGACTCTGGTGTTTTTCCTGGCATGATGATGTAAGGGTCTCTTTCACTTTTTTCCAGCTGTTGAGGGCATGATCTTCCACTTCCTTGAACAGCTCCTTAGTACAGAAACAGGAAGCAGTACAGAATTTATCAGGGTCACGCTAAGCTTATGACACTGTTTCTTTAGGAAACAGATGAAGCACACCCCTTTCTTTCCATGAATTATAGAAAAAAAAATCCAAAGCAATGCTAAGTATTGGTATGGAGTTTTTTTTGTGACAAATTTGCCCTGAAAGGAAAGTTAATCAGCCCTTGTATGATACATAGTAGAGTCATTTAGACTTTCAACAGATCTCATTACTGTAACAATGCATTAAACAAGGCCATCTGAGCTTTTCTTGTAGGAGAAACTGCACAGAGTTGGCCCTTGATAAGCTCAACTCTCACTTTAATAAGCCTCTAATAACACACCACAAATATGTGGTCTTATGTCATTGAAACTTCATAATCAGAGAGTCACCAGTGACTGCAGCCCACATTTTAACACACATTTTAGCTATGTGTTGAGAATGGTTCACCTGTACTTATTCCTGGGTGTTTGTCGTACACACTGCCCGCTGCCAGTGATTAGAGGACACATTAAACTGTTTCATACCTAAGCAACTTTGTTTCCAGAAAGGGCCATTTTGTTTTTGATTTGCCTGGAATTTTAACAAAACACAAACACTGGATGGGCTCCTTTGAATGATCTAAAGTTAAAAGTATAGCTTCAAGGATAGAGTATATAGCACAACATCTGGATATATTCTAAACTGGGAAAAACTGCATGGCATTGTTTTTCCTTTTCATGCATAGCTTTGGTATTGCTGTACATAAACACAGGCACAAGAGACATGAAGTGATCACAACAGATTTTACTCCAGTGAGATAAACCTCTCTTCCACCAAAATTATTCTATGTACTAATGATTTGAAGTACTCTAGTTTTTTTTTTTGCATATGAGCCATTTGTATGCATTCTACCTGTATCATCTTAACCCACTCTACTAGATAACCCCTCTGACTCCTTATAATACTGCCTGTGGTAAACAATGACCTAGTCTTAACCATCTAGTCGAAAACTCTGAGTAATAAATGTCTATAGAGGATTAGACTAAAGTAACATTGCCATTAGGAATCTTCTCAGTTCGGTGACTGAGCAAAGAAAGTCATACAGTTTTTCTTTATAGGAGTGTTCTAGTTTACCTACCTATGATTTAACATAATTCTGATACCCCTAACTTTTAAGTGTACAATGCAATGTTTGAAGCAATGCTTGTATTAATTTTAAATTTTTTTTTATAATGTTTAGAATATAATTTTAGAAGATGTAGGCTACCCATGATAATAGAAACAATCCTTGAAGCAGAGTAATCGTAAACACATGAACAGGAATGGACATATGTGTGTGTGGTTCTGCCTCCTCAGTTTTAGTTTAGGGCTAGCGTTAGGACTTGCCTAATGTGGGGTACTCTGAAGTGATGACAAGCTTACATCTTATGGCCATATCATAAACTAAATCTTAACATGTTTTGCATTGATATTGGGTCTTAGAGCTAGCCTGTATGTTTCTTTTGTACCTTTGTTTTTTGTTCATGCTTGCCTGTATCCCAGTCCTGTGTTTCTGCTTGCCATGCCTGCTTGCCGTTTAGATCTACCTTGGCACCTGTACCATCAGACCAGGCCTAACCATGGATCATGCAGTTATGGCATGAAATTATTCTTGTATTTGGTACTGGATGACTCTATCCCTCTGCATATTGGACTCCCACTCAGAACACCAGACCCCTCTATCGGTCCTTACAACCTGTTAGCAGTATGTGTGTGGCTAAAATGCCTAAAGTCAATAATTAGGAGGGGTGTCCTCCCCAACCATACTTTTGGTTACGTAGCGTATGTATGAGTCAGTTGTATGTCCTGCTTACCTAGTACCTAACTCCCATAAGTCCCATATCATCATATGCCTTTACTCCTATGTATTGTTATGCCTCCTATAAAATTTGCAGCAAGAGAGGCAGCTGCTTTGTGTGAAAGAGAAGTTTATGGTCACATCTGCATCCTATAACACTATTTATACTGCTGATACCATCTGGATGCTTAAACTGTATGGAGGAAATTGTAATGCATTTACCTCAAGTCAAGGTGTAAGGGGGAAAATTAAGATGAGGCACCCTTCAACTTTCTTTTGATTTGCTATCTGTCTTCGGGATGATTTCATAGTCTTTCACTGTTTGTTTTGTATTTTTGCATCTCCTTGTTAATGCTATTGTGTTTCTTTTTTATATGCTACTTGAAATACACCATCTGGCAGTGTAAGAATGAAACCAGAGGCTCTTAAAGGCAAATTGTTCATCTCCTTCTGCGTGAAACACATACGCATGTATATTTAGTTTCCATACTTTTCCAGTACAAGGAAATTGAACATTACATTTTTTTGGAGAACGTTTCTGTTTAATTGTGAAGTAGTCTCTCAATCAGAGGATATCCTCTCAAGACCCTATGTCTCTTACCTGTGGATTTTACCTGAATTTAGCACTGAATACCGGGCCTATAGGTCAGTGTGTTTAATCTCTGGATTGAGGGTATAGATGAGCATCGATTACAGGTTTTATGATGCAACCTAGCTGAACAAACACAATACCTTCATTGCGAATTCCAGAAAACTGGCCATTTCTTAACAGATAGACAAGTTCCATAAAATATAGCAGGTGTGGATCCATGTAAATATTGTTCCTTGAGACCCACGTATTGTTAAGCCTTAAGTAAATCAATTTCCCTGGCTTGGCATTTATCATTGTCTGTAATGTGCTTTTTTGTTTTTGATGTATATTTTTTGAAGGATATCAATAACTCGTGTACATAATTATCAAAGAAGAGTAGACACAAAACTTCTAGTGTATCATTTTTAAAGGGACATTCCAGTGCCCCAGGGTGGAGCCTAAAAAAGAATGCATATTACTATTACCAATAGAAGAAGGTGCAGCCCTGGAGCTGCAGCACAGTGCCTCATCCATGGTCCAGTGTTTTGAGCCACTGAATGGCTGCTTGATTTGTTCCCATTTCCCCCATGCTGGAATGCTCACCGAGCCAGCACTCGAGCTGACTAACAGCAAACCTCCACGCAAGATCTCACTCCGTGGTGTGAAAATGATCACAAGAACAGTGAGCAAAAATCCCAGAACCACACAGGGGGACCTAGAGAATGACCTGCAGAGAGCTGGGACCAAAGTAACAAAACACTACCCCGCCAGGGACTCAAATCATGCAGTGCCAGACGTGTCCCCCTGCTTAAGCCAGTACATATACGGGCCCGTCTGAAGTTTGCTAGAGAGCATTTGGATGATCCAGAGGAGGATTGGGCGAATGTCATATGGTCAGATGAAACCAAGGTAGAACTTTTTGGTAGAAAAGTGTTTGGAGGAGAAAGAATGCTGAGTTGCATCCAAAGAACACCATACCTACGGTGAAGCATGGGGGTGGAAACATCATGCTTTGGGGCTGCTTTTCTGCAAAGGGACCAGGACGACTGATCCGTGTAAAGGGAAGAATGAAAGGGGCCATGTATCGTGAGATTTTGAGTGAAAACCTCCTTCCATCAGCAAGGGCATTGAAGATGAAACGTGGCTGGGTCTTTCAGCATGACAATGATCCCAAACACACCACCCAGGCAACGAAGGAGTGGCTTCGTAAGAAGCACTTCAAGGTCCTGGAGTGGCCGAGCCAGTCTCCAGATCTCAACCACATAGAAAAACTCTGGAGGGAGTTGAAAGTCCATGTTGCCCAGCGACAGCCCCAAAACATCACTGCTCTAGAGGAGATCTGCATGGAGGAATGGTCCAAAATACCAGCAACAATGCGTGAAAACCTTGTGAAGACTTACAGAAAACGTTTGACCTCTGTCATTGCCAACAAAGGGTATATAACAAAGTATTGATATGAACTTTTGTTATTGACCAAATACTTATTTTTCACCATAATTTGCAAATAAATTCTTTAAAAATCAGACAATGTGATTTATGGACTTTGTTGTCTCATTCTGTCTCTCATAGTTGAAGTGTACCTATGGTGAAAATTACAGACCTCTCTCATCTTTGTAAGTGGGAGAACTTGCACAATTGGTGGCTGACTAAATACTTTTTTGCCCCACTGTATATGTAGGTAATGCTTGATTTTGATACTTCGGTTCAATAGAACATCTTGGGGATTTGAATGGCTATTCACTTTCACCAACCCATACCTATGCTGTTTCTCTTTTAGTGGAAAGCACTAAATATTTCAGATAAAGACATTGGGGGTGCTATGTATAAAATGTGATTTAAGGTGCAAAGTTAAAAATAGTCTTTTTTTTTTTAATCGGTTGAAAAAGTAGTCTTTTCAACCGATTAAACCTTCCTGCTGAGTGGACCGTTTGGAGTGAGAACTCTACTTTTGCATAACGTTGACCCCCTTGATATATCATTTTAAATAAATGAATAGTTATTTATATAGTAAATGCATTGCTGATGTATCATGCCTCTGGCACATAAAACTATAAAGGATGTTTTTACAAGATTTTTTTAATGTCTTTTTTTTTAATAAACCCTTTTCCCCCAACAAGACCTTTTAGATGACATGATTTCATGACATTGTTAATTTAATATTCCATTTGTAAACTGGAAGACCACACACATTCTGTCGTATGATTATTTTTCCATGTCGAAAGTCTGCACGCTGAAATCTTCTAGCCTTTTGTGGGTTTGTCTTTTTACTATTTCTAATATAATAATATAACTCTCTCTATATATATGTTACAGTAAGGAGGCAAGTGGGTAACGTACCTGAACATATTGAGTTTTATTATCTCTATAAAACTGAATGTAAGAAAAAGAAAATATCACATAGGCATGATTTGCAGACTACCAGATTAAGAATTTAGGTAAATTTGTGTCGTCGTAAGTAATTTTCTGAATCTGCAGGTCATTGACTTAAAACAGATTGGTCAGTAAAGTAAATAGCTCTAAAAAACTGTATTTACTGATTAATATAATGTAAAGGTTAAAACTTATGTGACTACTGTGTGTGCAACCTTTTTAACATATTGTACTCAGAACATGTATGATTATTCTTTCTGCACTGTTGTTAAGCTATTGACTGTTGTTGATTCATGCAGCCTTGATGAGAGTGAAAAGCCAGATAAATT
>VKOC01020946.1:0-10714 GCA_009364415.1 Spea multiplicata | reverse complement strand
CCCTCCCATACTCCACTCTGCCTCCTCCCCCCTCCCATACTCCACTTTGCCTCCTGTCAGCAACGGATCTTCACTAGACACCAGGGAGCCGGGTAGAGAGGCAGAGTGGCGTGTGGGAGGGGAAGGAGCCACAGTGGTGTATGGGAGGGTGGCACAAATATCACAGTAGGTGACACATGCACAGCTTACAGACAGAACGCACAGTGCTCACAGACAGGCACTTACAAAGAACTCAAAGCATACACAAACTTGTATACACATAGACAAGGACACTCACAAAACACAACTCTACTAAAGACTGTACTTACAAAGTACACACGGAAGAACACCGCTCACAACACTTACAGGCATACATCCACATCTAAAATATACAAAACTAGAGCAGCGCACAATCGGTGTTGCTGCTTGAATAATAATGTCTGATAAGTACACAAAACAAAGCAAGAATTCACAGTATACTATTGAATACTATTAAAAAACACCTATCTAAGCCCAAATATTGGAGATTCACTGGGTATGCACTGTATTTTTGCTTTGTTTTGTTATTAGTCTTTGTTTTGTTATTAGTCATTTGCCTATTTTGCGTATAATTCGGGTATACTAAACATGGAAAAGGTTAATGATAAAATGGCAAAACATAGTAAAATTGAAATGAAAGCTTTGGACTATAGTGTACAATTTTTTTTTCCTTATGCAGAGGTTAATTGGCATTGATGATTAAGGCAGAGATTCTGATGGATTCTGTAGCCCTCATAATTTATTTTGAAAATGCATTGAAAAACAAGTCAAAGTAAACATATTCTGGTAGCCCCAAGACATTAATCCTGAGGATATGGGCACTTACATAATTTAATTATGACAGCTTTCAAGTTAATTTTATGCATTGAGCGCAGTTAATTAAATAGTTGTTACAGTGTTTCCAGAAATAAATATATGTGGAACTGCACATTAAGTTAAATGATTAATTTTTATTTAAAAGTATATGTATGTAATGTACAGACAATAAGATACATGGATAGATAGATAGATAGATAGATAGATAGATAGACAGACATATAGGGGGAAGGGGAACTTCCTATAAAAAAATTTAAACTAGCACACAATATGTTGTATCACTGATCACTCATACAGTTTCTGTACAACTTTTATTTTTTTATATTTTTTTCAATTAATTTGTGGGGCATTGGAAAGTTGGTAGGTAGAGGGAAAAATAAAAAAGCTCTTAAAAAATAGGGCATTAGAAATTTGATGGGAATTGTATGGTGCTTTAGTTTGTTGTTAGGTAGGGAGAACAAGCTCTTCTTTGCTCTCCAGAGCGGTCACAGTGTGTCCTGGGGTGGGTGCTCGGTGTTGGTGAAGCCCTCGCTATCAAGGCATTTCAGCGACACCATTGAAGCTTAGGAGACTAGATGCCTTCTATAGTCTTTTAAAATGGGCGTCCACCGCCATACAGTGTGTGGCAGACGTTGACGCCCCTGATGCGAATCTCAGTGTTGCTGAACGCCTAGACGTCGAGGAATTACAGCAACACCCTTTAAGCAAAGAAAGCAATCGTAAAACGCTTTCTAAGCTTGTTTAATGACATGCCTGGCACATCATTGTTCGTTAAGGGGTTAATCATACACCTAAGAATGTGCCTACAATATCCCTTAGTTTGTGCAGGTGTACCTAAACAAAATGATGTTGTGGTCACACCAAATATTGATTTGATTTAGATTTTTATTCTGTTCACTTACTTTGCATTTTGTTAAATTGTTAAATGGTAAAAATAAATTGCCATGTCTATTTTTTAAAACATTCTTGGTTACAGTATATTTTTATACCTGCCTAAACGTTGGCACAGCACTGTACATATTATACACACATACTGGGGGTCTTATGGGAGTTAAATAGACACAATATAACAGCCCATCCACTAGAAAATGTATATATTACATAACCATAGATCAGGGATAAGGGTAAAACTGACAGCTGTTTTGTAGGACAATCTTCTTTGTCAAGAGATAATGCCATTTTGAATGAAACAATAAATTGAATTGTATTACTTCACCTTGGAGTGCAAAAAGTTTGAGTTTTCTACTGTTTTCATTGTTCAATAAATGTGTTCCCTGCAATAAATCATTGAAATCTATTTATCAATCTAATTCGGTCTGAGATTTTCTGCTCCAGGGAGATAATGTTAACATTACAATAACACCATACAAATTACATATTTTTTTACAACATTGTAGGATAATATTAGTTGAATATTACAGTACTGGAATTAAGCCTGGTGCCAATGATGCAGATATATAAGTAAACTAGTGTGAAATAAAGTACGGTATATGATTATATCAGAAATCATCATATACATTTGCTTTCTACATCTTCCCCATCCTCTTTTTCTGCATTGAAGTTTTTGCAGCTAAAGCTTAGGCTTCAATGTTTGTGTAGTCTGTGTATACTGCTAGATTGGCAAGAAAAGAGCTGAGGATATTGAACCGATACTATCTGCCAACCTGTGTTTTTATATGTCCTTTGAAACAATAGTGGGTTTCTTTTTTTTGTATGTTGTGTAAGATTACCAAATGATTTACACATAGAGAGCAGTCTTTAAATTGCAGCAGAGTCTCCGACTGATTAAACTTCATTGTGATTGCAGCACATGCGTGTTAGGGATAGGACTCGCCAAAATTCAGGTAGTTTGATGTAGTCGTGGGATATGCAATATTCCGTATGGCTATATAGTGTGACAGATTCCCTAATGGTTATGCATCACATAGGTTCTTGTAAGTAGCATTTACTGGGTGTGTACAGTACAAACCAAACATTGCACATACATAGTACACATGTACATAAACATTACACAAACACACTCCATATGCAAACACAGTGCACATGGATAGTGTGCACATACACAAAGTGTTCACACAGTACACATACACTCACTGGCCACTTTATTAGATACACTTTGCTAGTACCGGGTTGGACCCCCTTTTGCGTTCAGAACTGCCTTCATTCTTCATGGCATACTTTCTACAAGGTGCTGGAAACATTCCTCAGAGAGTGTCCAATTTTGGTGAGCCTGTGCGAATTGTAGCCTTGGTTTCCTGTTCTTAGCTGACAGGAGTGGCACCCGGTGTGGCCTTCTGCTGCTGTAGCCGATCTGCTTCAAGGTTTGGCGCGTTGTGCGTTCAGAGATGGTATTCTGCATACCTTGGTTGTAACGAGTGGTTATTTCAGTTACTGTTGCCTTTCTGTAATCTCAAACCAGTCTGCCCATTCTCCTCTGACATCAACAAGACAGTTTCATCCACACAACTGCTGGTCACTGGATATTTTCTCTTTTTCGGACCATTCTCCATTAATCCTAGACATGATTGTGCGTGACAATTACCAGATTTTACTATTACATGACGTAAAGTCATTTTATTAGTGACACGGAGGCTTCGTATTATGCCAAAGTGGTGTATGGGGGGTAGGAGGCAGAGTGGTGTATGGGAGGGGTTAATTATGGTTAATAATTTAAAGAGGCCTAGGGTATATGGAAGGGTTTTGCATCTTGTATCAGTGTATACATTTGTTTACATTTGTAAAGAAAACACTGTATACACACATAAAAACATAACCATTTCAGATAATTTTATGGTAAAATGTGACATTTATGTGACATGCATAGTTTTGGTGTCAGACTTCACCTCACTAGAAATCCCCCTCAAATTCTTATTGAATGATGAACTGGATGGGTTACTTTATTTATTGAGCAGCACAACTCTATATATAAATGACTAACTGATTGGGTAAATAAACAGGAAGAGCCATAACATGTAGTAACTGTCCATCTATTGTATTGTAGAATGTGTTTTTCATTTTCTTTGGTACTCAGTTTTCTGTCATCTTCCTGTCAGGCCAGATCATTATCAGACAATACATTGAGCAGAGAGTAAGGACTCCCATTGTGCAAAAACATTGAAGTGTAAAATTTAGTTGAAATGTCCTGCGGCTACTGGAGTCTCCACCTCCAGGACCTAGTAGTGATGTCTTATGGTGTTCTATCAATAATATATAAATACATGAGCCTGTTGCCCACTATATTTAGGTGTTTCTCTGTATTGAGAAGAACTATTTAAAGGTAACTAAGTATTTAAATCCATGTATGTTTTCTCGTGTCAATTGTGTTGAGAACTGGGTGATGAAACATGTCAATAATTCTTGTATTGTGTTTATTTCAAGATCGATCATGAACAAGTACATTGAATGCAACAGATTTAAGCATGGGCAAACTGAATTAAATCGGTACCATATGGTATAATGCAGCTATCGTATCCAGAGAAAGTGGAAAATTACCCAAAAACCCACAGAAGCAGATCTTACTGGTGGAATCCTATAGTGTTGCTTTGGTGCACTACTGGCGTACTTTGAAGATTACTTCATCACTTGCAAGAGATGTAAGAACAGGCATTGTGGGCACTATCATTAGTCTGCTGGTCTTGAAGCTACTCTAAGAGATGTGCTGGCAGAAAAGACTCTATCATTGAAACACTGAAGTGCAGTTGTCAACAAATTTAGGGATCTCTGTGATAATAAAAAGAGAATTGTACGCACTAAATTCTCATTTGTGTGGCCAGATGTTTACATGAACATCTGCCATTCAAAATGTCCTTTTTTTTTAAAGAAGAATTTTGTCCTTTAAAATAACATCAAATGGATCGGAAATGCAGTGTAGGCATAGCTAATGTTGCAAACAATTATCATACTGTTTCTCTGGTTCTCCAAGTACACCGGAATATTCCGGGTCACGAGTGTGGGTCTTGACACACCCCACTTCCTGCCATTCCCCTTTTAATGGGGCAGTTTCATTACAATGTCAGCAGGAACGCCCACTGAGGTTGACAGGAATGATGGGAACCCCCACTAACGTCCAGCAAGGGTAGGCTCCGGGTAGCCAGAGCCCACAAGTTCCCAGGTACAATGGTTATTGTAGCTGAAAATGAAATACCTTTATAGGCCCCTTATAACTCCAGTTAAGTTGTTTTAATTAATTTTAGATGAACTTTGCACAAATCTCAAGCATTCTTAAGTCTTTCTTTACTATGTAAGCTCATACTACTTCAATATGAAAGCTATTCCAGGTGTCTAC
Source organism: Spea multiplicata (assembly GCA_009364415.1). Taxonomy (NCBI): domain Eukaryota; kingdom Metazoa; phylum Chordata; class Amphibia; order Anura; family Pelobatidae; genus Spea; species Spea multiplicata. The sequence goes on along the minus strand of VKOC01020946.1, from coordinate 5,595 downwards.
TGCATTGTAAGCTACTTTACAGTTACACTGATCACTAGGATTCATGCCTCATACATCTTATACATCTAAATTGTGTCTCTGGTGGTAAATGCCTAATTCAAATATGTATTGAACCATTGACCATACACTTGAACCCAACAGTCAAAGAAGAAGTACAAACATTTTAAGGTTTACTTTTGTAGTTATTGCAGCTGGTCCTTTCATTGCAAAGCACAATTTTACTGTTTTATCTTTCTGTCCTTTAAAAAGGGCACTGCTGCCTTGACAAATTACATGGGTAAGGAAAATTGTAGCTTCTATGTGATTTTCAACAGAAGAAACTACTAACCATTATTTTCTGTATGCAGTGGAAATGTTGAACAGTGAGACCCACATTAATCTAAATTAAAGAGCATTCAAGTTATATATAGTTATTTCATTTTGGGTGCTTTGGTTTTGAATTACCTGATTAGAAATTTTAATGCTCAGCTGTCACAGAAGGAAACATTTAAGCCCCTCTATTTTACAGTGAAATGTAATCTCTGTTTTACAGTGAAATGTAATATAATGATGTATGAAAAGTTAAGAGAACGAAATCCACTGGTTTTCATTATTCTGCTAAGAGAAACACTTTAAGCATGTGTTCTTAATTTAGGAATTAGTTCATTCTAAAATAATCTCACAATCTATATACCACTAGCCACAATATTAATCAGTAATGCACTGCATGGATAGAAGAGTTATTATAACAGAGGATATGAAGTTATTTTCCTAATTTTTAGCTAAATCTCTCTACAATTCAATCACATTTCACAAAATCCCATATTTAATAAACCACTGTATATACTTTGTAGTAAAAAGTTACACGTGCAAGCATATGATATTGGTGTTTGTGTGTTCATAACTAAATGGCGTTAGCATGTGTCTGTGTTAGTGTATGAGTGTGTAAGCATATGCTGTTAGAGTGAGTGTTAGTGCATGTGGGGGTGATACAGCAAATTTGCATGTTAGTTGTGCATGTTTTTGTCTGTGTTTTGTTTATTTGGGTTTGCAAATAAATACTGCACCCAGGCACCACAGACGCAAGGCTCACCCTTGGCATTATTAGATGTGCTAATTGTCCCCTCTTAGAGTAACAGAAGGCATGCCATGGGACTAGGAATAAAGAGGTAAGTCCCAGTTCCCAGAGGTGGTATTCAACAGGGTCACATAACCTTATATTGTGTGATCTTGCTATAGTAGCAAGACAGGTTAAAGCTTCACAGGATTGCATGTGTGTGTCTGGGTTTGTTAGTGCATGTCTGAGTATATTGGCATGTGTGTATGGTTTTATTAGTGTGTCTTTCTGGGTATATTACTGTGTGCGTCTGATTATGTTAGTGTGTGTGTATGTTAGTGGGTATGTGTGTGTCTGGGTAATTTGGTGTGTATGTGTGTGAATATGTTAGTGTGTGTATGTTAGTATGGTTGTCTGGATTTGCTAGTGTGAGTATCTGTGTGCGTGCATGTGTGTTAGTGTTAATTGTGTATGTGTGTGTTAGTGTATCTGATTGTGTTAGTGTGAGTGGTTGTATGTATGGGTTAGTGTGAGTGTCTGTGTGTGCATGTGTGTTAGTGATGATTGTGTATGTGTGTGTTTGTGTATCTGGTTGTGTTAGTGTGGGTGTTTGTATGTGTGAGTGTCTGCGTATGTTAGTGTGAGTGTCTGCATGTGCTAATGTCTGGGCATGTGTGTTAGTGTTGAGTATCTTGTTGTGTTATTAGAAATGTCTGGATGTGTGTGTTAGTCAGAACATCTACGTGTGTGTATTAGTGTAAGTCTCTGGGTCTGTGCCTTAGTGTAAGTGTGTGCACGTGTGCTACTGTGATTGACTTTCCAGGGATATGGGATATGTAAATGAGCAACAAGTTCTATGTGCTAACTCAATATTTCTTTTCTGTGTCTTCATAAGAGCGATCATGCAATGATAACCTTTGCAATGCCACCTTTCTTATTCTAGTAGCCCAGTGTGCAGCATCCAACCCAAAAAGTGTCAGGTAACAATAAAGTAGAGAAATCTGTGTGACTTTGTGGTTACAGCATGGTTTCCTGTTCGAGGTAGGCCAGGGTACAGCATTTGCCCTCAAATATGCCTGTAACATGAAACATATGGTGGAAAAAATGTCTCTGTTTTTTTAAAGATCTCTGGTTGCTGTAGGCAACCCTCCTGTCCTGTAGTGGGGTGGCAGATGCTGTAGTGGGGAATACAGGTAGGGGGATATAATCTTTATTATAAACAGATTGACAAAAACATGATAGATACTTGATAGACCCTTAGATAGAGGCATTCATTGATAGACTGCCACCCTCTTGGCACTCAATGGATACAAACTATGGGGGGCAGTTACCTTTTAGGGCCCATCCAGCACTGTGAGCAATTGTCCTGATATTCATCCCTTGGACTAAACAAACCTTTTATTGATTTATTTGGGACACAGACTCCACTTGATAGTTTTCAGGAACAACTTTTTACATAGCCCTATAAATATAACTATACCATATCTCTTAAAGGTTTACCATTACATATGATTGGGGCCCCTTACCAGGAAGCACATCCTCATAAGGGTCCTCTACATGCTACATCTTGTGAAAACATGAAAATACTTGTATAAATACATACATGGTAAACTCGCCAAGATGGAGTGGGTAGAGAGTATGCTTCTAGAGAAAGAAGAAACTGATCTAGAGACTCTGGTTTAAATCCTGAGAGTCCCCTAGTATGACAATATGACAACTTTCAACTGTTTCAAGGTTTAGCTTCCCTTCCTTTTTGTTTTCTCTCTCAACCACCTCATTCCTTTCTTCCATCTGTTACTTGGCATAATAGAGATGGACTTTGAGGATATTATAAGTGTTTATTTATAGCATGGATCTGTGGTTGATGCTCACTTTTCCTACCCCACTGTTTTGTCTTATATAGTTTCATCAAAAGCAATGTGCAATGCAAAACATGTTGTCTTGGAATGGGCCCGGAACAAAAAAATGCCTTTTATACAGATTTTTGTCAAACATGATACAGAAGTTGAATGACAAGTCACATACGATCTCTGTGTCTGTTTACTTGTTTGTTTTTTTGCCCAGACACCCCTGCCTTTGTAAAGGTGGGGGGATTGGACTGAGTTTCTGCTTTATTGTTTACGTTTCTGGAAAGTCATAAGATAAAACTTCTGCACCCATGTCCCAGACTCCTCTCATACTTCCTATAAGCACAACCGCAGCATGAAGTCAAGTAAAGACTAGTCTAGTAAAAAGTATTTATATAAAATTAAATACATTTTCTGACTTAATACTATGGCTAAAACCAAAATGTAGGCATACTATAATTAAAAAAAATGTACTGTATATTGCCTAAAATGGGAACGTCCATAATCTAACAGGATTCCAGATTTTTTAAACTAATCTATACAAATACAAAACTAATCTAAGAATTCATATTATAGAAATGTGCCACTATGTTTTTGTCAGTTTACACATGGTGACTGCATTGCTATTGGGGCTTTGTACCTCAAGTAATAAAGAATACAATTTAAACAATGTAAAGTAAACACAATGATAAAATAGTTCTATAAAATGACTAGATGGAGTCTCAATTACCTATACCTAGATCTGTGTTCTTATATTTTATTCTGCCCCTCTGTTCCTTTGTTCCATATAGATGAGATTTTTATAATTTCTCAATGCCACCTCCTTTTGTACAGCCAGTAAAGTACAGTGATGCGAACAATGTCTGTATCATCAATGCAAATATTTTTTTCACATCTGTCTATCTGAATTGTATTGCATTTTATTGTTTAAGCCTTTTTGCATCTTATGGATGCTTGAATATGCACATAAAACTTTTGTTATTAACTTTATTCCTTCAATGTGCCACATTGTGGAGATACAGTAGAGCAATACTGAACATATCTAAAGCAAAACAAATTAGGGTACATTTTGGCTTTCTTACTCAAATTATTTTTCATTCTTTGTTCCATTAGGGCTGTCATCCGTCAGCAATTTTGTGATGCCACAGGCTTGCAAAGTCCATTTAATTCACTTATCTCTCCATGCCAGGAAAAAGCATTTCTCATGAAGTCAGAATTCCCTTATCCCCAGGGATTTAACTTTGCTGGAAAGCCTAACACTAATATCCCAGGGACACTTCCAATTTTTCAATCTACAGTTCTCTGGTAACCTTTGACATACATACATCATACATATCATCATTATATACTGTAGGTAACATTTCAGTTAAGTTTTGAATGAGCTGCTCCATTTTTTTAAACTTGGACCATTAAATATATATTTCTTTCAATGTTTAATTAGTTATAGGCATTATAGGAACCCTTTTTTCTCTTGTGTATTATGTAGTTATTAAATAAATTGCATCTTTTGGATTGTTTATTTAACGCCTTCAGGACCGGGATTTTTAAGCTAGGGTGTCGCTAAAGGACCGGAGCCGTTTTTGTGTTTTTGCCATGTCTTTCTTCAACTGTAATTTCTCTCTTATCAATTGGTGCACCCACACAAATCATATATTGTTTTTTTCAGCACAAGTAGGGCTTTCATTTGATACCATATTAAGCTGGGTAGTACATTGTTTTATTTGAAAAAAACTGGGAAAAGTGGGGAAAAAATGAAAAAACGCATTTTTTTACAGTTTTGTATACATACAAATTGTACACACATTGAACCAATGGGAAAAAAATTATCCCAAATATATTCATTAACTTGTCCTGATTTGGAAACCACCCAACATGGCCAGGATTTTTATCTATTTTGACCAGTATAGGGCAAATATTGCAAGGCATGCATCACGTTTTTGAAATGTAATTTTTTTTCAAATTTGGCATCATAGTCTAATAACTGCAATAGTTGTCACAGATACTGATTATCCCCCCAAAATTATATGTTTATGAACAGTAGATAAGTCAAGGTGTACAACTAGGGTAATTTTGACACTTTTCAAACAGGGATTTTATCGCCAATTGCTGCCAAATTTTGAGGTATTTTTATATTTTTTTGTTTTTTTTTGCATATGTTGCAATGTTGCTTTAGATTTTATATTATATTTTGTATAGAATATGTGCAACTGCAGAAAAAAACACCAAATTGTGTTCACCAACTTCCCCCGGTTCCAACAAGGCCTCACATGCATGGTTCATGCATTTTTTGAGGAAGCTATGAGGGCAAAACAGGAACATGTGCGTTTTCGTTTTCAAATTTGGAATTTTCAGAAATTGGTTTCCTGGGCCCATATCCCATTTGGGACATTTTGGAAGCCCCCCAGTGTAAATTACCCCATAAAAATGTATATTTATGAACAGTAGACAAGTCAAGGTGTTCAACTAGGGTAGTTTTGACAGTTTTCAGCTAGCCATTTCTTCACTGATGTCTGCCAAAGTTCACGGAAAATGTATTTTATTGCGTTTTTAACAAATACATTTCAATGTTAACATTTATTTCTTGCACAGCATATGTGCAACAGTGGAAGAAACCACATTTTGTTCACCAACATCCCCCGGTTCCAACAAGGCCTCACATGCATGGTTCATGCATTTTTTGAGGAAGCTATGGAGGGCAAAACTGGAACATGC